>JAIUZE010074175.1:0-22138 GCA_022085475.1 Heliosperma pusillum | reverse complement strand
TGACCCAGATAAGTATACGTCTAACATCTTCAGGGACTTTTACTCGGTCAAGTCATAATGGTACTCGGTCGAGACTCTCATACTTGGCCGAGTGTCACTATGCGCTCGATCGAGTCACTATTTCTCAGGTATAACATTCACATTGAATACCCACACTCGATCGAATTGCAGGTACTTAGTCGAGTAGCCCCTACTGAGTCGAGTCATGCGACGAGACAGACCCCGTATAACATTAATCATGTATAATACATACATAACACTCCATATTTCAAATTTGCATGCTCGCATACATTATTCAACGCATATTACTTCATATATACTTATATATTCAATGAAGTTCACATACATGCCATGATTAACGATAATAACGTAAGTTTTCATGCCAAGTTGATATGATTCACAATATCACATGCTCATATGATACATATTATTACATGCCCAAAATCATTATTTTATCATGGCAAAATTCACCTTCCATACATCATTCATTTCATATAAGTTCATACTCAACATATAATCACATCACATCTCATGCATTATCAATGTCAACTCATGTGAAACACACATGTCAAAACGCATCTCCACTATATTCCACATCCTTCTTCATGTCACATATTCTGAAAAAACAACATATGACCAATATTAAATGCACATAACGTCCTGACACTTCCCATGGTGACCAAGTAAGAGCTATAGGGGCAAAAGTGCGATTCCAGGACGTCTCCAGAATCCTTGCGGTAGCTCCCCATGACTCCTACCCGGGTTCATTTTATTAGACTATCTTAGTTCATTAGGTTAATTGGTTTTAGGTTCAAAAATTGATCGCTCTGATACCACTTTGTAACACCCTCATATACCAAGGTGCCTTACAAGACCCCCTTAGCACATGGGAGTGCTACCATCTCGGATGCCCAAGGTAGTAAATATCACAACAAGCCTTTAAGAAACAACATTTATTAATTTACTGTTTAAATGTCAATATATAACCAAACAGATGGCATACCATCTGACCAAATTACCAAATCCAACAATACTAAGATGTCCAAAACTGAATAACAATGATTAAAGACCATAAGGTTCAAGACTCCAACTGACACGCGGAAGCTAGACACACTCGGTGATCCCATCCTCGATCCCACGCAATGCTAATGATTACCTACGATCACCTGCTCACCATTCCCCAATGGAGCACAGCAGATTTGCGAAATTGTAAAGGGGTCAGTTTTCATATAAACCGACCAATGTATGATAAGCAAAAGGGAAAGAAACCGGAGGGCCACCGCAGTAGTTAACTCGGTAGACTTAGGTTACCAGTCTGCTCTACAAATCTATATATTGACCCTGGACCGTAGCCACAGGCGTCGAATTTCCATCTTGCCACAACAAGATAACCCGGAACATTAATGTGCACATCCCGCACGTGGCGGGATAACCACAGGGGCGAACACGGGGCGTAACCTGTCTCCCAACAGGATCACCAACCATAGTAACCATAGTAACATCGACAACAACTCCCCAATCTCCATCCTTAACGAATCAACAATCTCATGCCATCAATTAGCATAAACAAATACGGAGTAGGATACCCTACCTTATAGCAATTCCGATAGCAAGAAGAAGTCAAAAGTATTCTTCTACAAAGTCCCATTCTATAATAATACGATTATACAACTAACACTAAAATCTCCCTTTTTGCAATTAAATCATAATAGGAACATAATATAATCAATCACAAACAAAGAGACTTACCTAGTAATCGATCGATGTAGAAAAAGAGATGAAACCGCCACGAGATGATTAACGGTCATTGAGGAATTTGAGAGGATTTGAGAGTTTAGGGTTTGCGATATGCGTAAACTAATTTTTTTATGAAAAATTATCCTCTTAATGACCTCTTAATCATCCGTCCGACTTAACCCTATATTCTGTCGTAATCGGTCGAGTACAACATGTACTCGGTCGAGTAAGACTTACTCGGTCGAGTGCCGATATCACTCGGCCGAGTACACGAGATCAAAACATCACTAAAATCATCAGCCAACTTTACTCGTTCGAGCGGCCTCTATGCTACTCGGTCGAGTAAGCCCTTCTCGGCCGAGCCCCCAATACTCATAAATACGGAGTATTACATAAGTGATATTAAGTCATTATTGGTGGATCTAACCGTAACCTAATAAAAGTGAACTCTTACAAACTTAAATACACAATTTTATTTTAGTTTAATATTCCGCCAAAGTTATAATTATTATTATTTTAACATGCATGCAAGAATTTATAACTAATACTTCTTATAGTGTAACAAAAATTATTTGTAAGTTACTAGTCTAGTAATTTATCCTATTAGAAACATATACAACAAAATAAATATCTTTGCGTTCATAAAATCACATGCAACATAATATTCACATTCTTATCTCAAAAATTTTGGTAACAATAATTTTTCTTTATAATAAAATCAAACATTCACCCAACAAGACATGCATGCAATATTTTCAAACAATAGAATGAAAATCTTCATTTTGCAAATAAAGTATTCAAGGGTTAGTCATGCTTCACTTATCCTATCTAGTACAAATTGTCAAATCCGACTTCTTGAATGTCGAAGATATTGTCACCGCCTTCTCCTTCTTCTTCCTCTTTTTCGGCCAAGATCAAGACAAAGAAGAAAACATAATGTAAATTTTCCACCCTTAGAAATATATTAAGATTTATGAAATGATTTAGTTTTAAAGTGGTAAAATTTATATATTTATTGGTTGAGTAGTAAAAGTTTGTAATCAAGTTTGTTGAACCATATAGTTATATGATTATGTTTTGATAATGACATGTATAATTCTATAATATATATGCGTGTGCTTGTAATCGTTTGATTAGTTTTGATTAGATTAATTAAGCATGGTTTGGCACCTGAAGTTATAGCTGGTTTTGCTATAACCTTGATGATTTGTGAAGCAAAGGTGAAGTAAAAATATAGGTCAGTATAATATAACTTTGGAAATGCTGAAGTAAAGTTATGAGTGTTTCTACTATAACTTTGCTGACTATAAAGCTCAAGATCAACAACGAAGTCTTAAAGAAGATTGTGCAGCTCAAGATGAAGAGCACGTGACTTGAATGAAGTGATGATCAACATACTGAAGATCTCCAGAAAGATTTTATAGTATGAGTCATCGTCCAATAACGGTAATTTCGATAGTAATTTTGGTAGGTAGAGTTATCGTTGTTTTAACTATAACCTTACTTACCACGCTCAATGTTATAGGTGATCTTACTATAACTTTGGAGTTGCGAAATATATTGCGGTTGTCTTAATTTTTCAAAACGGTTTTTGTATATAGTTTTAAATAATCTTTTTAAAGAAAACTATTTATAGAGGATTAAGGTTTCCGTGACAACCCTCGCGAATGCGGAAATATAAAACATACACGCATGTAAATTATATAGCGGAAATATGAAACTTTTAAAAACTTTTATACATGCAAGATAGAAAATACGAGGAGTGTCAAAAATTACAAACCAAATACAAAATACTATAAGAGACGAAGTCTCTCAAAATGTTATCAATATCAAAGTGATTAGATAACTAGCTAATAAACGTATAGAGGTGTTTCATCCAAGGACAACGCCCGCTAGCTCACACCTTAACCCAAAATACCACAAGCAAAAAGCCATCCAAATCAAGCAACCTGTTCATCCATGAAAAACATGAACGCCACAGTCAGTAGGGAGTAACTCCGGGTTCTCCCAGCCATATCACATTAAACGTACATAAAAGGAAATATAAAAGTAGAAGCATGCATATATAGATATACATGTGAAATACGATAAGGATAGATAGACAATTCAATATATAATGAAAAGAGCATATGAAGTACAATCCGTAACCATCATGCTATAGATAGACTCGGGGAAGACACTCTTAGGCAACCGAATACGCTCACTAGGGCTTACATCTCACCGTTAGCGGTATAAGTTTGATAAGATTGAGACTCGACAAACAAACCATGCCAAGTCATGCAATGATCATGAATAAACAATCATGGACTCGACAAACAAACCATGCCAAGTCATGCAATGATCATGAATAACAATCATGTAATCACGCATCCAAACACAACGAAACAAAGACGACATCTCTCACGGTAAATGAAACGCACTAGCATCGTGTACATGACAAGTATGATTAACAGGCATCCACAGGATATAACATTTCCCTGAACGCATACACGATGCTACATTTCGTAAATGTAGACTAATTTCCTCCTGGTAGCACGACGATAATAATACGGTCCTAGTCTAAACCTAGCCAGATTCTCGGAATAAACGTGTTCCGATTTGACATGCGATAAACATTTCGCGTCCAAGACTCGGTCAATCATTGACGCCGAGTACCCCAAATTCGGTAGAACAATTCACGAAAGAGGCGGAAAAGAGCACAAGCCTCATAACAAGCGGTACGCTACATGCAAATAACACCACCTCGCAAGTACACAACATTTGACGGCCGGGTCGATCAACGCATAGCGTTCGCCTCCCAACAACGTCGTCGTATGCCCACTAACACATGAAATTAAGCAATAGGATACATCCCCGTTCCGACATTCCAGCCTTACGAACGTGGAGGTAGCCAAGTGATAAGTGAATATTTGTATGATTTTAACCCCCATTTTAGCTCGGTTTTGTTTGTCATTTGTGCTTTGTTAAGCCATTTTATGAGCTAATATCGTCTTCTAGGCGAATTCCTCTGTTCTAACTTGTTTTGTAGGGAAAGTGACGTTTCTACGCCCTTTTTCTATATTTCCGAGCATTTGCCTAGAACCCAACGATTTGAAGATGCAAGCTTGACCGTGTGTAAGGCATTTCGAGAAGGTTCACTAACTTAAGGGAGAGAAGAAGCAAAGACGGTTTTGTAGTTGTCGGAAGACCAATCAATTAGACGGGAGAATTCATCGCTTTACATCATATCCGAGCAACAAACCCGATTGTAGAGTCAAGGGGGATGTTGTAAGTCAAGTCAAAGCGAAGGAAGTTGAAGAGTTAGTCAAGAGCTTCCAGAAGACGACTTACCCGATCGGGTAAGTGGTGTACCCGATCGGGTATTCCTGCTGCTCCAAGCATTGCGGCTTCTTCATCCTATTTTTGACCTATGTATTTATTGCCCGACCTCTTCTCCACGAAACCCTAATACTATAAATAGATGCTCAAGGATCATACACTTTCATCATATATACATCCATCATATACATTTTCTTACACAATCTTGTCTTATATTTCTTTTAGCTTTAGTCTTTCTAGTTTAGATTCTCTTCTATTTTTGTCTTTTGTTCTAGTTTACTTTCGTCTATTTCCTATCAAAACATTAGCTTAGTTCAAATAGAATTTCAATCTCTTGCATCTACTTTGTTGGGTTCAAAAGTTGTAATTCAAGGTACGGTATTTCTATGCGAGGGATTTCTATTATTGTTATCGCTTTCATCGTTGATCGTCACCTAGGTATTCCTAATTTATCTTTTGCTTATTCTTCTTTATTGCTTTCCATTTGATTGTCATTTTCTATTCATATCATTTAGATTCATTTTAATATTTTTATAATCGCAGTTTCATTTCTTAGAATATCATATAGCGTCGTTATTATCGCCACATAGAAAGTCTAAATTATTGTCAAAACTAACTAAATATGCTTACCTTAACTTTCATTGTTAGTACCAACATAACCATGAGTGAGTAGTCACCTTTCTAGGGTGTAGGGTAGCCAAGTTAGATTGATTAAAAGATGATAATTGGATAAAAGAAATTGTGCTTTTAAAACATTGTGTCTATGCATGTTTGGACTTTAACGATAGTTGACGATTCTTGATCACAATCATTGACTAGTGTGGAATTCTTTTCCAAGGTAGATATACAGGAATTGAATAGACAAAGCGTGACATGGTGGATTAAGACCTAGTAAATCGCCCCAAAAGCCTGCTAGACCATCTGATCTATGATTGTAATGAACACACCATTCTTACGAACGCTCAATGAATTATTTGCATATCCTAAATCCAATTTCATCAATTTATCAATCTACATGTGTGAACCTACTTCCCTAGATGCTTCTCATTATTGTTAATTTATTATCTGCTTTATCGTTTCCATTTTAGTTTGTTTTGTTTTTATTTATGTTCTTTATTAGTTTAGACATCACAAAATCCAAAACCCAGAAAATCATTAGATAAAACTCTATTGTGAGACGATTCACAATCCATAGGAAACACCATCTCCCTGAGGATCGACCCCTACTTCCCTAATTATATTAATTTGTTATTAGCCTAGTCTGGGTAATTTATCTTTGCATCGGGCTTGCGACAGGCCTGATCAAAGTTTGGCGCCATTGCCGGGGAGCACGGTTTAGTTTTCCTTTTTACTGTGGTTTCTATCACGATTAGTTTTATCTAGTCTTTAGGAACTCAAATTCCTTTAGACCTCTCTTGATCTTTCATCTTAGATTTTCTTTCTTATGCCCAGATCTTCTAGACTAGGGACCCCTATTCCTTTGGACCCCGAACTAGAAAGAACACTGGGTAGGAGATTAAAGCTATTTAACGAAATTTCAAAAGCTTCTGACATTTCAAGTTTAGATCGTATTCGTGAGAAATACTCGGATATCTTACCTAATCATGAAGGAGAAGGAGAAGAAGATCCATTTTCCTCCCCATTTCAAAAATTCAATCAACTTTCAACCAACATTCCATCTTCATCTTCGCAAACAAAAATGGTTCGACTTTCCGACCATTCTAAACCCACTGCAGATACACTTCCAAAGGGTATCGCTACACCTCAAATTACAGCTCAAAACTACGAAATCAAACCTGCCTTCATCAGTTTAATAGAAAGAAATCAATTTGGAGGCAATGCCACAGAAGATCCCAACCTTCATATCAAAAACTTCTGTGACTATTGCTCCACAATTAGACAAACTGGAGTATCCCAAGAACAGATTAGGGAAATGCTCTTTCCCTTCTCTTTAAGAGGAAAGGCAAAACTCTGGATCAATAGTCTTGACCGAGTTGCCCTAGGAATAGTTGATTGGGATGGTCTAGCTCTTGCTTTCTATAAAAAGTACTTCCCACCGGAACGAACCGCGCTCTTACGAAGTCAAATTACTGGATTCCGTCAGAGAGGCGACGAAAGCCTTTATGAGGCATGGGAAAGACATAAAGAATTACAAAGAGAATGTCCTCATCATGGCCTTGATTCATGGTTCCTGGCTATCACATTCTACAACGGTTGTTGTGGCGAATCGCATCGTATCCTCGACTCCGCTAACAATGGTCGTTTCGATCAAATCGATGTAGAGATAGCTAGTGCGACTATCGAGTCAATGGCAATCCACGATTCTCAGTATAGCAACTCGCGTGCTATTCCGCTAAAAGCCAAGCAGGATGATTCGAGTAAAGTAGCACTCCTGGAAGCCCAATTAGCCCTTCTGCAGCAACAAGTAGGAAGCTCTTCCCAATCCAAGGAACATATCAACGTCACTAACCACGTAGTGGTATGTGAGACATGTGGGATTGGAGGGCATAGTTTTCAAGATTGTAGAAGTTCAATAGAGCAAGTCAATGCCTATCAAGGATATAGGCAAGGCAACGCTTTCTCAAACTTCTATAACGAAAACACAAAAAACAACCCGTTTTTATCCTACAAAAGTACCAACGTTCAAAATCCCCACCAACAAACTCAACAACCATTCATACCACACCAACAAAAGCCTTACAATCCACCTGGTTTTCAAAACCAGAGACCTTCATTCCAACCTAACTTCAACCAACCTTACGAAAATCAACCTCAACATCAACCACCTCAAATTCAAGGCCAACCAAATGACTCAAGCTTGAGCAAAATTGAATCCATCCTTCTACAAGTTGTTCAAAAACAGGATTCAATGTTTGCTCAATTTCAAAAGAGTGATCAAGCCAAAGATGCTGCCATCAAAATGCTTGAAACTCAAATGGCCCAATTGGCTACCTCTATTACCCAAAGAAAACAAGGCCAACTCCCACCTCATGGTGAACAACCGAGGGACACCGCAAATGCTATCACCCTTAGGAGTGGTACCACTTATACGGAACCTCAGCAACCCAAAGAACCAATAGTTGAGCCTTCACAAGTAGAAAGCCAAAAAGAAACCCAACTATCCACCGCTAAGGAAGCGGAAGACAAATCTAAAAAGAAGGATGAACTTGAAAAGGAACCCATCAAGATCCAAGTTCCATTTCCCCAACGTTTGAGGAGAAATCATAAGGAAACCCAATTCGGTAAATTCATGGAAGTTGTCAAAAACCTCCAAGTAACGGTTCCCTTCACTGAATTAATCACTCAAATACCTTCTTACACGAAATTTATGAAGGATATCTTAACAAAGAAGAGGACTCTAGATGATGTTGAAATCATCGCATTCACCGCCGAATGCAGTGCGTTATTGCAAAATAAGTCCCCTCCTAAGTTAAAGGATCCTGGTAGTTTCTCTATACCTTGCACTATAGGCACCTACACGATTGATAAAGCTTTATGCGATCTAGGTGCTAGTGTGAGCGTTATGCCCTATTCCATTTGCGAAAAATTGAATATGGGAATTCTGAAATGCACAAGTATCACCCTGCAAATGGCAGATCGTTCTCTAAAACAACCTATGGGAGTTTTAGAAGATGTACCTGTTAGAGTAGGGAAGTTTTTTATTCCAGTCGATTTTATAGTGTTGGATATGGCCGAAGATTCGCAAATCCCTATCATTCTAGGAAGGCCATTTCTACACACTGCGGGAGCAGTAATCGATGTCAAGAAGGGAAAATTGACATTAGAAGTAGGTGATGATAAGGTCACCTACAACTTAAACAGTGCAATGAAGAGCCCTATGCTTGAAGAGCCTTGCTGTTTTCTTGACATTGTCGACTCAATCGTTGATGAATCTCTGTACCCATCAATAATTGGGGATCCTTTAGAAGCAATTTTATTGTTAGAGGATATCTCTGAAAACGATAACTTTGAGATCAGTGAGCTGGAAAGGGACTTGACTGGTAAAGAGATACCGTCTGAAGAAGTTGAGGAGTTCATAAGCTTAATTGATGCTCCTGCCAAGGCAGAAGTACATAAACCTGAACTTAAACCTCTTCCCTCAAATCTAAAATATGCTTTTTTAGATGAATCTGAATATTGCCCGGTCATAGTGAGTGCTCTTCTAGATGAAAATCAGTTAAACTCACTATTGATTGTTTTGAGGAAACATAAAAAGGCAATAGGCTATAAACTTGAAGACCTCACACGCATAAGCTCCGACTTTTGCATGCATAGAATTAACTTAGAAGAAGGCCAAAGACCTTGTGTTCAAGGTCAACGCCGTCTTAACCCAAACATGCAAGAGGTAGTTAAAACTGAAGTTCTGAAATTGCTAGATGCTGGCATAATCTATGCAATTTCTGACTCAAAATGGGTTAGCCCTGTCCAAGTTGTCCTCAAGAAAGGAGGAACAACAGTAGTCAAGAATGAGAAGAATGAACTCATCCCCACAAGGATTGTGACGGGATGGCGTATGTGCATTGACTACAAGAAGTTGAATCAATCAACTAGAAAAGATCACTATCCTCTGCCTTTCATTGATCAAATGTTAGAGAGGTTAGCTTGCCACAAATATTTCTGTTATTTAGATGGTTATTCAGAATTTTTCCAAATTCCAATCCACCCTGAGGACCAAGAAAAAACCACCTTCACCTGTCCCTATGGCACTTTTGCTTATCGCCAAATGCCATTTGGCTTATGTAATAAACCTGCAACTTTTCAGCGTTGCATGACTAGTATCTTTTCTGATTTCGTTGAGACTATCATGGAAGTATTTATGGACGACTTTAGCGTCTATGGCATTTCCTTCGATAATTGTTTGACAAATCTGTCGAAAGTACTAAAACGCTGTGAAGAAGTCGACCTTGTTCTCAACTGGGAAAAGTGTCACTTCATGGTGAACGAAGGTGTAGTTTTAGGACACATCATTTCCGAAAGAGGTATTGAAGTGGATCGAGCTAAGATCCAAGTTATTGAACAACTGCCACCACCTGCTAATGTAACAGGAATCAGGAGTTTCCTTGGCCACGCCGGTTTCTACCGACGGTTTATTAAAGATTTTTCTAAAATAGCCAAGCCCCTGACTGAGCTCCTTTTTAAGGATGCGCCTTTTAATTTCACGAAGTAATGCCTTGAGGCATTCAACAAAATCAAACGCGCTCTAATCACCGCACCTATAATCCAGTCACCTGATTGGAATCTTCCATTTGAGCTTATGTGCGATGCGAGTGATTACACCGTTGGAGTTGTTTTGGGGCAAAGAAAGGAAAAGTTCCTTCATGCTATTTACTATGCTAGTAAACGTTAGATCCTGCCCAAATCAACTATGCCACCACTAAAAAAGAACTTCTTGCCATTGTCTATGCTTTAGACAAATTCCGTTCTTACCTTATAGGATCGAAAGTCATTGTTTACACTGATCACGCTGCTTTGAAATATCTGCTTTCAAAGAAATAGGCAAAACCTCGAATTATCCGATGGGTCTTGCTCCTTCAAGAGTTCGATCTAGGGATCCGGGATAAGAAAGGAGCAGAAAATGTAGTCGCTGACCATCTTTCAAGGATAAGAGTAACTGAAATAGGATTGCCAACACCAATTAATGATTCGTTTGCTGATGATTCATTAATGGCAATTACTGACTCTTCTCCTTGGTATGCTGATATGGCCAATTTTCTTCTCAGTCGACAACTACCTTCTGACCTTTCTTATAACCAAAGGAAACGATTTTTGCATGATGCAAGATTCTTCGTTTGGGATGATCCTTATCTTTTTAAGCAGTGTTCAGATGGTCTTTATAGACGGTGTATCCCTCAGTGGGAAGTTAAAGGAGTTTTAGAAGGATGCCACTCATATGCTTATGGTGGTCATCATGGTCCGTCCAAGACCGTAGCCAAAGTCTTACAATCCGGGTTTTTATGGCCCTCGTTGTTTAAAGATTCAAAGGACTTTGTTATGGCTTGTGACGCTTGTCAACGAATGGGTCAAATATCCAAGAGACATGAGATGCCTCAAAACGGCATATTAGAAGTTGAAATATTCGATGTCTGGGGTATTGACTATCAAGGACCATTCCCTTTTTCTAACGGAAATCGTTACATCTTAGTCGCTGTTGACTATGTTTCTAAATGGGTAGAAGCAATTGCCACTCCCACCAATGATGCTAGAGCTGTGATACAGCTATTTAAGAGATCATCTTTCCACGTTTTGGTGTACCCAAAGCCGTGATTAGTGATCGAGGAACTCATTTTGGAGAGAAGCAGTTAGATACTCTGCTTGCTAAATATGGTGTGTATCACAGACGAGGATTAGCCTACCATCCTCAGACCAGCGGTCAAGTAGCAGTCTCAAATAGAGAGTTGAAAACAATTCTTCAGAAAGTAGTCTCAAGATCTAGAACTGATTGGAGTAATAAGCTCGATGACACCTTGTGGGCTTATCGCACAACTTTCAAACCCCCGATTGGAACATCTCCTTATCGATTGGTTTATGGAAAGGCCTGTCATCTTCCTGTCGAGTTAGAGTATAAAGCTTACTGGGCTATCAAAGAACTAAATTTAGACACTAAGCTTAGCGCTGATAGGAGACTCTTGCAACTCAATGAGCTAGAGGAATTTCGTTTGCAAGCTTATGAGAATTCTAGGATCTATAAGGAGAAAACGAAGCGTTGGGACGACAAAAGGATAATTAAGAAAGAATTTAATGTCGGTGACCAAGTACTTCTTTTCAACTCCCGTCTGAAAATCTTTCCAGGAAAACTTCGTTCCCGATGGTCTGGACCATTCACTGTCTCATATGTAAGCAAATACGGCTATGTGGAACTCATGACTAGCAGTGGTGAGAAATTCAAAGTTAATGGACACAGACTGAAACTCTACTATAACAATTCTATCATCGGATGTTTAGATATTGTCTATACGGAGCGTCCATCCTCAACCCAATGATTCTAATGAAAAATTCGTCGAGCAAGACGTTAAACAAGCGCTTCTCAGGAGGCAACCCGTGTTTTCCCTTTTTGCATTTTTATTTTTGTTTTTCCCTTTTACGTTGTTTTGTTAGATTTCTTTGCATATGAAAGAGTTTTTGAAGAATCTCTGACGACCTTCCTTGTCAAAAGTCCAAAAGACTAGCTTGGGGGAGTCCGCACTGACTAGTAAGTTTCATTCTTCTTTCATTTTTACTTTCTTCCCATTAAGCATCTTATTGCATATTTGGTTTTTGTGCTCACATTGAGGACAATGTGATGTTTAGCTTGGGGGAGGGATTGCATTTTCTCATTTTTGCATTTTAGTTATATTTTTCAAATTTTGAATAAAAGAAAGAGAAGATTCTTGAGAAAATTTAACAATTTTTGAACACAATTGAATGCTTTTCATGCTTTGCTTGCTTGTTTACTGTACTATCATGTTACATTTCCCAAACTTAGAGCTTTCAAAAGATAATGATTCATTATTCATTGAATTTTGCATACATGGGGAAGTCTTGTACACAGTAGGCATGGAATGAATCTATAGATGAGTACGCTTGATCTTGACATTTGGCAAACTACATATATTGTAAGGTAGAACCTCCTTAGACTGGTACATCCATACCCAGTCTCATCTAGGTGTGTGTAGTTCTCCTTGTGATGTGTGTCATGTCAAAACGCATAAGTATGGTTCTCATTTCATTTCTATAAGCATTGCATTCATGATTCACTAAGATTTGAAGCCTTTTTCACTTTAATTCGCCCTTCAAAAATTAGCCCCTTCATACAAGTGCTTTACAAAATAATAGCTACATATAAAAACTGCCTACCTTTCGAGCTAGTAGCTAGACTATGGTGTGTGGGTGCTCTTTTGGGAAGAATTGTTCCTATCTGTCAAAGTGAATTGGGAAAACGAAAAAGTTCGAGAAGTGAAGTTGTGTTCAGAAAAAGAAAAAAAAAACAAGAAGAAGAAGAAAAATAGAAAAATCAAAGAAAAAGAAAGAAAAAAAGAAATAAAAGAAGAAGTTGTGAGTATCTCCTAAAAACGTCAACATTCAGAAGGAGTTTACCCTTGTGTTTCGTGTAAAATAAGCCAAATTGTTACTTCTGGCTTCATCGATCGTTTTGTGGGAAATAACCGAAAGTTTGGATTGAGTATTCATTTATCATTGGTCAGTTGCTAGCTCATTCTAATCTTCACATGACCATAACTGTTTGTCCACCTTTCACCCATATCCCAAAGCCTTCTTCTCATTTTTCGGCTTCTTTTCTATGTGCATTGTAATCTTTGACTTGTGTTTTGAATTATTTACCATATTAGACTGCGGACACATCTTCATGAGTCGTAGATAGGTGAGTGTCTCAAAAACATTTACACATAAAGAAATCACCTTTTACATACAAAGAGTGTTCGAGTGTACCGTGAGAGTCCATTTGTCAAAAGATCATGCAAGAGCCGAAAATCTGTAGTGAAATTCTTTGTGCTACGCCGTTATGTAAATCTCAGCCATGTTTATGTATCATTCTTGCCCACGTTGTTTTTGGGTTATGATTCATTATGTTTCCAAAGCTTTATGTTGAGATTTGTTTCTTGATGGTGTAGTAGCCAATGCTTGCAACCTTGTCCTGGTATTGTTTGTTATGTTTGCTTGAGGACAAGCAAAGGTTTAGCTTGGGGGAGTTTGATAAGTGAATATTTGTATGATTTTAACCCCCAGTTTAGCTCGGTTTTGTTTGTCATTTGTGCTTTGTTAAGCCATTTTATGAGCTAATATCGTCTTCTAGGCGAATTCCTGTGTTCTAACTTGTTTTGTAGGGAAAGTGACGTTTCTACGCCCTTTTTCTATATTTCCGAGCATTTGCCTAGAACCCGACGATTTGAAGATGCAAGCTTGACCGTGTGTAAGGCATTTCGAGAAGGTTCACTAACTTAAGGGAGAGAAGAAGCAAAGACGGTTTTGTAGTTGTCGGAAGACCAATCAATTAGACGGGAGAATTCATCGCTTTACATCATATCCAAGCAACAAACCCGATTGTAGAGTCAAGGGGGATGTTGTAAGTCAAGTCAAAGCGAAGGAAGTTGAAGAGTTAGTCAAGAGCTTCCAGAAGACAACTTACCCGATCGGGTAAGTGGTGTACCCGATCGGGTATTCCTGCTGCTCCAAGCATTGCGGCTCCTTCATCCTATTTTTGACCTATGTATTTATTGCCCGACCTCTTCTCCACGAAACCCTAATACTATAAATAGATGCTCAAGGATCATACACTATCATATCATATATACATCCATCATATACATTTTCTTACACAATCTTGTCTTATATTTCTTTTTAGCTTTAGTCTTTCTAGTTTAGATTCTCTTCTATTTTTGTCTTTTGTTCTAGTTTACTTTCGTCTATTTCCTATCAAAACATTAGCTTAGTTCAAATAGAATTTCAATCTCTTGCATCTACTTTGTTGGGTTCAAAAGTTGTAATTCAAGGTATGGTATTTCTATGCGAGGGATTTCTATTATTGTTATCGCTTTCATCGTTGATCGTCACCTAAGTATTCCTAATTTATCTTTTGCTTATTGTTCTTTATTGCTTTCCATTTGATTGTCATTTTCTATTCATATCATTTAGATTCATTTTCATATTGTTATAATCGCAGTTTCATTTCTTAGATTATCATATAGCGTCGTTATTATCGCCACATAGAAAGTCTAAATTATTGTCAAAACTAACTAAATATGCTTACCTTAACTTTCATTGTTAGTACCAACATAACCATGAGTGAGTAGTCACCTTTCTAGGGTGTAGGGTAGCCATGTTAGATTGATTAAAAGATGATAATTGGATAAAAGAAATTGTGCTTTTAAAACATTGTGTCTATGCATGTTTGGACTTTAACGATAGTTGACGATTCTTGATCACAATCATTGACTAGTATGGAATTCTTTTCCAAGGTAGATATACAGGAATTGAATAGACAAAGCGTGACATGGTGGATTAAGACCTAGTAAATCGCACTAAAAGCCTGCTAGACCATCTGATCTATGATTGTAATGAACACACCATTCTTACGAACGCTCAATGAATTATTTGCATATCCTAAATCCAATTTCATCAATATATCAATCTACATGTGTGAACCTACTTCCCTAGATGCTTCTCATTATTGTTAATTTATTATCTGCTTTATCGTTTCCATTTCAGTTTGTTTTGTTTTTATTTATGTTCTTTATTAGTTTAGACATCACAAAATCCAAAACCCAGAAAATCATTAGATAAAACTCAATTGTGAGACGATTCACAATCCATAGGAAACACCATCTCCCTGAGGATCGACCCCTACTTCCCTAATTACATTAATTTGTTATTAGCCTAGTCTGGGTAATTTATCTTTGCATCGGGCTTGCGAGAGGCCTGATCAAATTTTGGCGCCGTTGCCGGGGAGCACGGTTTAGTTTTCCTTTTTATTGTGATTTCTATCACGATTAGTTTTATCTAGTCTTTAGGAACTCAAATTCCTTTAGATCTCTCTTGATCTTTCATCTTAGCTTTTCTGTCTTATGCCCAGATCTTCTAGACTAGGGACCCCTATTCCTTTGGACCCCGAACTAGAAAGAACTCTACGTAGGAGATTAAAGCTATTTAACGAAATTTCAAAAGCTTCTGACATTTCAAGTTTAGATCTTATTCGTGAGAAATACTCGGATATCTTACCTAATCTTGTAGGAGAAGAAGATCCATTTTCCTCCCCATTTCAAAAATTCAATCAACTTTCAACCAACATTCCATCTTCATCTTCGCAAACAAAAATGGTTCGACTTTCCGACCATTCTAAACCCACTGCAGATACACTTCCAAAGGGTATCGCTGCACCTCAAATTACAGCTCAAAACTTCGAAATCAAACCTGCCTTCATCAATTTAATAGAAAGAAATCAATTTGGAGGCAATGCCACAAAAAATCCCAACCTTCATATCCAAAACTTCTGTGACTATTGCTCTACAATTAGACAAACTAGAGTATCCCAAGAACAGATTAGGGAAATGCTCTTTCCCTTCTCTTTAAGAGGAAAGGCAAAACTCTGGATCAATAGTCTTGACCGAGTTGCCCTAGGAATAGTTGATTGGGATGGTCTAGCTCTTGCTTTCTATCAAAAGTACTTCCCACCGGAACGAACCGCGCTCTTACGAAGTCAAATTACTGGATTCTGTCAGAGAGGCAACGAAAGCCTTTATGAGGCATGGGAAAGACATAAAAAAATTACAAAGAGAATGTCCTCATCATGGCCTTGATTCATGGTTCCTGGCTATCACATTCTACAACGGTTGTTGTGGCGAATCGCGTCGTATCCTCGACTCCGCTAACAATGGTCGTTTTGATCAAATCGATGTAGAGATAGCTAGTGCGACTATCGAGTCAATGGCAATCCATGATTCTCAGTATAGCAACTCGCGTGCTATTCCGCTAAAAGCCAAGCAGGATGATTCGAGTAAAGTAGCACTCCTGGAAGCCCAATTAGCCCTTCTACAGCAACAAGTAGGAAGCTCTTCCCAATCCAAGGAACATATCAACGTCACTAACCACGTAGTGGTATGTGAGACATGTGGGATTGGAGGGCATAGTTTTCAAGAATGTAGAAGTTCAATAGAGCAAGTCAATGCCTATCAAGGATATAGGCAAGGCAACGCTTTCTCAAACTTCTATAACGAAAACACAAAAAACCACCCATTTTTGTCCTACAAAAGTACCAACGTTCAAAATCCCCACCAACAAATCCAACAACCATTCATACCACACCAACAAAAGCCTTACAATCCACATGGTTTTCAAAACCAGAGACCTTCATTCCAACCTAACTTCAACCAACCTTACCAAAATCAATCTCAACACCAACCACCTCAAATTCAAGGCCAACCAAATGACTCAAGCTTGAGCAAAATTGAATCCATGCTTCTACAAGTTGTTCAAAAACAGGATTCAATGTTTGCTCAATTTCAAAAGAGTGATCAAGCCAAAGATGCTGCCATCAAAATGCTTGAAACTCAAATGGCCCAATTGGCTACCTCTATTACCCAAAGAAAACAAGGCCAACTCCCACCTCATGGTGAACAACCGAGGGACACCGCAAATGCTATCACCCTTAGGAGTGGTACCACTTATACGGAACCTCAGCAACCCAAAGAACCAATAGTTGAGCCTTCACAAGTAGAAAGCCAAAAAGAAACCCAACCATCCACCGCTAAGGAAGCGGAAGACAAATCTAAAAAGAAGGATGAACTTGAAAAGGAACCCATCAAGATCCAAGTTCCATTTCCCCAACGTTTGAGGAGAAATCATAAGGAAACCCAATTCGGTAAATTCATGGAAGTTGTCAAAAACCTCCAAGTAACGGTTCCCTTCACTGAATTAATCACTCAAATACCTTCTTACACGAAATTTATGAAGGATATCTTAACAAAGAAGAGGACTCTGGATGATGTTGAAATCATCGCATTCACCGCCGAATGCAGTGCGTTATTGCAAAATAAGTCCCCTCCTAAGTTGAAGGATCCTGGTAGTTTCTCTATACCTTGCACTATAGGCACCTACACGATTGATAAAGCTTTATGCGATCTAGGTGCTAGTGTGAGCGTTATGCCCTATTCCATTTGCGAAAAATTGAATATGGGAATTCTGAAATGCACAAGTATCACCCTGCAAATGGCAGATCGTTCTCTAAAACAACCTATGGGAGTTTTAGAAGATGTACCTGTTAGAGTAGGGAAGTTTTTTATTCCAGTCGATTTTATAGTGTTGGATATGGCCGAAGATTCGCAAATCCCTATCATTCTAGGAAGGCCATTTCTACACACTGCGGGAGCAGTAATCGATGTCAAGAAGGGAAAATTGACATTAGAAGTAGGTGATGATAAGGTCACCTACAACTTAAACAGTGCAATGAAGAGCCCTATGCTTGAAGAGCCTTGCTGTTTTCTTGACATTGTCGACTCAATCGTTGATGAATCTCTGTACCCATCAATAATTGGGGATCCTTTAGAAGCAATTTTATTGTTAGAGGATATCTCTGAAAACGATAATTTTGAGATCAGTGAGCTGGAAAGGGACTTGACTGGTAAAGAGATATCGTCTGAAGAAGTTGAGGAGTTCATAAGCTTAATTGATGCTCCTGCCAAGGTAGATGTACATAAACCTGAACTTAAACCTCTTCCCTCATATCTAAAATATGCTTTTTTAGATGAATCTGAATATTGCCCGGTCATAGTGAGTGCTCTTCTAGATGAAAATCAGTTTAACTCACTATTGATTGTTTTGAGGAAACATAAAAAGGCAATAGGCTATAAACTTGAAGACCTCACACGCATAAGCCCCGACTTTTGCATGCATAGAATTAACTTAGAAGAAGGCCAAAGACCTTGTGTTCAAGGTCAACGCCGTCTTAACCCAAACATGCAAGAGGTAGTTAAAACTGAAGTTCTGAAATTGCTAGATGCTGGCATAATCTATGCAATTTCTGACTCAAAATGGGTTAGCCCTGTCCAAGTTGTCCCCAAGAAAGGAGGAACAACAGTAGTCAAGAATGAGAAGAATGAACTCATCCCCACAAGGATTGTGACGGGATGGCGTATGTGGATTGACTACAGGAAGTTGAATCAATCAACTAGAAAAGATCACTATCCTCTGCCTTTCATTGATCAAATGTTAGAGAGGTTAGCTTGCCACAAATATTTCTGTTATTTAGATGGTTATTCAGGATTTTTCCAAATTCCTATCCACCCTGAGGACCAAGAAAAAACAACCTTCACCTGTCCCTATGGCACTTTTGCTTATCGCCGAATGCCATTTGGCTTATGTAATGCACCCGCAACTTTTCAGCGTTGCATGACTAGTATCTTTTCTGATTTCGTTGAGACTATCATGGAAGTATTTATGGACGACTTTAGCGTCTATGGCATTTCCTTCGATAATTGTTTGACAAATCTATCGAAAGTACTAAAACGCTGTGAAGAAGTCGACCTTGTTCTCAACTGGGGAAAGTGTCACTTCATGGTGAACGAAGGTGTAGTTTTAGGACACATCATTTCCGAAAGAGGTATTGAAGTGGATCGAGCTAAGATCCAAGTTATTGAGCAACTGCCACCACCTCCTAATGTAAAAGGAATCAGGAGTTTCTTTGGCCACGCCGCTTTTTACCGACGGTTTATTAAAGATTTTTCTAAAATAGCCAAGCCCCTGACTGAGCTCTTTTTTAAGGTAGCGCCTTTTAATTTCACGAAGGAATGCCTTGAGGCATTCAACAAAATCAAACGCGCTCTAATAATCGCACCTATAATCAAGTCACCTGATTGGAATCTTCCATTTGAGCTTATGTGCGATGCGAGTGATTACGCCGTTGGAGTTGTTTTGGGGCAAAGAAAGGAAAAGTTCCTTCATGCTATTTACTATGCTAGTAAAACGTTAGATCCTGCCCAAATCAACTATGCCACCACTGAAAAAGAACTTCTTGCCATTGTCTATGCTTTAGACAAATTCCGTTCTTACCTTATAGGATCGAAAGTCATTGTTTACACTGACCACGCTGCTTTGAAATATCTGCTTTCAAAGAAAGAGGCAAAACCTCGGCTTATCCGATGGATCTTGCTCCTTCAAGAGTTCGATCTAGAGATCCGGGATAAGAAAGGAGCAGAAAATGTAGTCGCTGACCATCTTTCAAGGATAAGAGTAACTGAAATAGGATTGCCAACACCAATTAATGATTCGTTTGCTGATGATTCATTAATGGCAATTACTGACTCTTCTCCTTGGTATGCTGATATGGCCAATTTTCTTGTCAGTCGACAACTACCTTCTGACCTTTCTTATAACCAAAGGAAACGATTTTTGCATGATGCAAGATTCTTCGTTTGGGATGATCCTTATCTTTTTAAGCAGTGTTCAGATGGTCTTTATAGACGGTGTATCCCTCAGTGGGAAGTTAAAGGAGTTTTAGAAGGATGCCACTCATCTGCTTATGGTGGTCATCATGGTCCGTCCAAGACCGTAGCCAAAGTCTTACAATCCGGGTTTTTCTGGCCCTCGATGTTTAAAGATTCAAAGGACTTTGTTATGGCTTGTGACGCTTGTCAACGAATGGGTCAAATATCCAAGAGACATGAGATGCCTCAAAACGGCATATTAGAAGTTGAAATATTCGATGTCTGGGGTATTGACTATCAAGGACCATTCCCTTCTTCTAACGGAAATCGTTACATCTTAGTCGCTGTTGACTATGTTTCCAAGTGGGTAGAAGCAATCGCCACTCCCACTAATGATGCTAGAGCTGTGATACGGCTATTTAAGAAGATCATCTTTCCACGTTTTGGTGTACCCAGAGCCGTGATTAGTGATCGAGGAACTCATTTTGGAGAGAAGCAGTTAGATACTCTGCTTGCTAAATATGGTGTGTATCACAGACGAGGATTAGCCTACCATCCTCAGACCAGCGGTCAAGTAGAAGTCTCAAATAGAGAGTTGAAAAAAATTCTTCAGAAAGTAGTCTCAAGACCTAGAACTGATTGGAGTAATAAGCTCGATGACACCTTGTGGGCTTATCGTACATCTTTCAAAACCCCGATTGGAACATCTCCTTATCGATTGGTTTATGGAAAGGCCTGTCATCTTCCTGTCGAGTTAGAGTATAAAGCTTACTGGGCTATCAAAGAACTATATTTAGACACTAAGCTTAGCGCTGATAGGAGACTCTTGCAACTCAATGAGCTAGAGGAATTTCGTTTGCAAGCTTATGAGAATTCTAGGATCTATAAGGAGAAAACGAAGCGTTGGCACGACAAGAGGATAATTAAGAAAGAATTTAATGTCGGTGACCAAGTACTTCTTTTCAACTCCCGTCTGAAAATCTTTCCAGGAAAACTTCGTTCCCGATGGTCTGGACCATTCACTGTCTCATATGTAAGCAAATACGGCTATGTGGAACTCATGACTAGCAATGGTGAGAAATTCAAAGTTAATGGACACAGACTGAAACTCTACTATAGCAATTCTATCATCGGATGTTTAGATATTGTCTATACGGAGCGTCCATCCTCAACCCAATGATTCTAATGAAAAATTCGTCGAGCAAGACGTTAAACAAGCGCTTCTCGGGAGGCAACCCGTGTTTTCCCTTTTTGCATTTTTATTTTTGTTTTTCCCTTTTACGTTGTTTTGTTAGATTTCTTTGCAGATGAAAGAGTTTTTGAAGAATCTCTGACGACCTTCCTTGTCAAGTCCAAAAGGCTAGCTTGGGGGAGTCCGCACTGACTAGTAAGCTTCATTCTTCTTTCATTTTTCCTTTCTTCCCATTAAGCATCTCATTGCATATTTAGCTTTTGTGCTCACATTGAGGACAATGTGATGTTTAGCTTGGGGGAGGGATTGCATTTTCCCTTTTTGCATTTTAGTTATATTTTTCATATTTTTCAAATTTTGAATAAAAGAAAGAGAAGATTTTTGAGAAAATTTAAAAAATTTCTGAACACAATTGAATGCTTTTCATGCTTTGCTTGCTTGTTTACTATGCTATCATGTTACATTTTCCAAACTTAGAGCTTTCAAAAGATAATGATTCAATATTCATTGAATTGTGCATACATGGGGAAGTCTTGTACACAGTAGGCATGGAATGAATCTATAGATGAGTACGCTTGATCTTGACATTTGGCAAACCACATATATTGTAAGGTAGAACCTCGTTAGACTGGTACATCCATACCCAGTCTCATCTAGGTGTGTGTAGTTCTGCTCGTGATGTGTGTCATGTCAAAACGCATAAGTATGGTTCTCATTTCATTTCTATAAGCATTGCATTCACGATTCACTAAGATTTGAAGCCTTTTTCACTTTAATTTGCCCTTCAAAAATTAGCCCCTTCATACAAGTGCTTTACAAAATAATAGCTACAGATAAAAATTGCCTACCTTTCGAGCTAGTAGCTAGACTATGGTGTGTGGGTGCTCTTTTGGGAAGAATTGTTCCTATCTGTTAAAGTGAATTGGGAAAACGAAAAGTTCAAGAAGTGAAGTTGTGTTCAGAAAAGAAAAATGAAAAAAAA
>JAIUZE010074174.1:0-10852 GCA_022085475.1 Heliosperma pusillum | reverse complement strand
TGGAAGGAGGCTAGCTTAGGACTTCCTTTATTTTTATTTTGAGTCACAAAACTTGGTTCCAAATTGGTGGTTACTTGGTTGTGCAAATTGTGTAGTTTGGGGCCAACCAAGTAACCATGCATTACACTAGTGGAGTAATAAGGGGGTGATATAAGTAGTGGAGTTGCATGGAGTTTGGTGATGAAGGCCATCTTGCTATGCCTTGGGATAAGGCAAAGATGGTCATACTACATTCTTGGGAGCTATAAGAAGAGAGGAATTATGTTAAGTGAGTCGGAGTTGGTGGTGTGTCGAGTCTTGTTAAGAGGGAGTTATAAGTAGGAAGAGGTAAGGGAAGAGTATTAAAACAACATTGAGTCATTTTTGTTTTAATAGGTGGTTGTGTTTTGAGGGAGATATAAGAAGGTAGTGGTGAGGGAAGAGAGGTCATTACCTCCGCATGCTATGTTTGGACTTGTGTTTGCCTTGTCAATCTCGAGTTTTACTTGGGACGAGTAAAAGTCCAAGTGTGGGGGTATTTGACAACACCAAATATTGTCGTGTCTAGTAGTAATTTTTAGAGTCTTTCGTTTTACTTTTTACGGGTCATTAGCTTTGTTTTATGTTAATTCTAGTTTTTGTAATAATGTTAGTATTTAGTATTTTAAGTCAATTTTGAGAGTCAAAATCCAAAAGTCAATGAAAGTCAAACCCGAAACCCGAGACCCAAAAACCCGGAAATTGGAGTGGGCTAGCAATGAATCATCAAGGCATGAAGACCAAGCCCAATGGGTCAATGGAAGTCAAGGCGGGGCCAAAAAGTCCATGGGTCAACGAAAGTCAAGAAGGAAAGCAAGGGAAAAACGGGCAGTGCTCGACGCAGCCTGCGTCATCACGACGCAGCCTGCGTCATCACGACGAAGCCTGCGTCAGCACGACGCAGCCTGCGTCGTAGGACGCAGCCTGCGTCCTTTCTCAGCACGGGATTTCTTCATTTTCTCGTCTTGTCTTTTGGAAGCCCTCCTTTCAAGGCCCCTAGGTTTGCGGACCAAGGGTATATAAGAAGAAAACTGAAGAGAGAGAAGGGGGCCAAATATACAACATTGAAACATCATATTTTCCTTAGAATTTCTCTACTTTATTCTTTAACTTTGGCTCTTGTAATTTGGTTTTATTTAGAAATTGGTTGTAATATGAAGACTATGGGTAGCTAATCTTTTCATTACTTGGTGTAATTTGAACAAGTTCACACCTTTAGCATTGTATGACTCTATAATCCTCTTCTTCCTTATTTAATGCAATTTGTTTATGTTAATCTTTTATGTTGAGTGAATGAATGTTTGGTTTGACTAGCTTGACATTTTGTTTACTTGATAAATGTTTGTTCTTGGTAGGAATTGTCACCCTATGCTTGAATGTGTGAAGTAGACTTGAAAGGTTTCATCTTTGGTTTAAAAGTTTGAGTCTTTTGAGAAATAAATTGTATGTTGTGTGATTCTTACATGGTTTAATGTTGAATTGCATAATTCTAGCTTAATCCTTTGGTTGAATGCTTAAAGCTTACTCCTTTGTTTATGCTTATGTTTTAATAAGTGTGGATTTAGTTGTAAAGGGTCAATTTTGGGTGGTTTAATTCATGTTGGCTATTTCTTAGGAGATGGTATTAGATAAATGAGAAGAGAGGAAGAAAGGAGTCATCTTTGCTAATTGTTGTGTTACTTGGGATAATTACACTAAGTATTTTCTCACATAATTGATTACTTGCATTGAAGGTGTTTGTGCTAGTGCCTAAGCTAGATTTTCATATTTCATGTTAACTCATCTTTTTACCCAAACTCCCCCATTTATGTTTTCCTACATGTTTTCCATTGTGAATATCATAGTTTGTAATTTATTTAAGTCTTTGTTTTAATTAGTGTCTTAATTAGTAATTAGTGCTTTAATTTGTGATTAGATCCATTAGTTTTGTTAATTGTTATTTTGCAAGAGTCTAGATTAGATTATTTTAGCTAATACCGCTTTCCCTTGGGTTCGATCCTTTTCTTACCCTTACTACCCTTTTTATTTAGGTTGGTTTGAGTCTAGATTCGGTTTTATAAATTGTTATTTGGCCTAGCTAATTTGCGGAATTAACGACACCGTGTTTTAGCACGTCAGATGATCACAATAAATCCATCATATTATCATCCATTCAAACGTACCAATACATTGACGATGCCAAGTCATGCAATGACCATGAATAAAATCATGAAATCACGCATTCAAAGACAACGACACAAAGACGACATCTCTCACGGTAAAATGAAAAGCGAATGGAACCAGTTGTCCCAACAAGTATGATTAAAAGGCTTCCACGAGATAAGACATTTCCTGAACGCATACACGATGCTACATTTCGGATAGGTACTTAATTTCCTCATGGTAAGGAACGATAATAAAACGGCTTCCCCCCTAACTAAATCTGGCCAGATTATCGGAATCACATTTACGATTCGACATGTGGTAAGACGTACCACATCCAAGGACTAGGTCATGTCATGACGCCGAAGTAACCCCATATGCGGTATAGATCAAGTCACGAAAGAGGCGGAAGGAAAAGAGCACAAGCCTCATTAAACAAGCGGTACGCTACATGCAAATAAACACCACCGCGCAAGTACACACCATTTGGACGGCGGGTCGACAACGCATCGCGTTCAACGCCCAAAAACGTCGGCGTATGCCCACTAAAAACATGTAATAAAAACAGTTAGGATACCTCCCCGTTCGACCATCAGCCTTACGAACGTGGAGGTAGCCAAGGGAATGAGAGTACAAAGCACAAGACAAAATAGTGCTCAAACCGTATCGTTTGTAAAAACCGACTCAAAGTGGGACATACCAAAAACCGTCACCAAGCATGAGAATAGGGCATTATATAAATGTAACTATGATAAATATGAATCAATACATGATACATAACCATTAGACCAAGTTTAAGAAGCATAATAAATAGGAAACATAAATCTTATCTCAAAACAACAAGTTTGGAAACTAACTAAAACAAGGGTCCACTTCAAACTGTCATAACTAGAGTTCTAGATATGAAAATGCAAAAATTATAAGTTGAGGTGATAGCTTATCCTCTTACGGTTCCAACGATAGGTCACAAGCCCAAAACAAGCAAATAACGAAGGAGATATGATCATTTTACGAAAAGGGGTCAGTGCAGTGAAACTGCACAAGTCAGAACCGTGACTTGTATTTCACGCCCGTGAAACACTCTGTTACGCAAGGGTAAAAGATCAGCCACTATTTCACGCCCGTGACTTGAGTCTCACGACCGTGACTTGGGTCAAGACAACTCCAATTTGTTCTAAACTCAACCATCATCAACTATTATCATAAATCATCACTTCTCATATCAATTCTCATATCAATTCTCAACAAACAACATCCATCATCAATAATAAAATCCCTAAGCATACTAACCATAATCTAAATACGATTACTAGCCTAGAAATCACATAAAACACGTAAATGATATCGAGTAACCCTTCACCGTTACCTTTTCGCGTCTTTAATCGATTTCTAAACCTTTCTAGTCTCCACCTACATACAATTAGATAATAAAAGATGAATATCATTCACCTTGAGAAAGACGGATAATTTAAAAAGCGAGAAAGACGGTAATTTTCTTACCAATACGGATAGAGGAAGCTAAGAGGGGAAGAATAAGACGAACTTACGTGAATTTGAGCAAGAAACGAATGAGATACGATGATTATAAGATCAGATCAAAGATGGAGGCAAGGGTTTTGATGGTTTCTTAGTGATGAAGAAATGTGTTGTGTTTGTGAATGAAAAATAGGTTAAGTGGTAGTATGATATGTATAAGGAAAAAGTCAACAAAAGTCAAAGTCGCCTTAAGACGGGATTCTCATGAAATCTCACGGAAATTCCAAATACGAACTCGGAAATTCTAAATTCGACTCGGAAAATTAAATTTACGAGTAAAACTAAATTTCATTGAAAAGTATCCGTAAAATATTTTCACTATAAAAATAGGGTACATTTACGGGTGTTACAAACCGCTTCGCGTCGCCATAGTCGTCAGGTTGTAATCTTTGATTGACCTGGTGGCTATACTTTGACTTTTGCCTTGTCCAAGCCTCAGTCAAAGTGGGGGCTCTGAAGATACCTCGTTTCTACACCTTCCGCCAACCACCTAATGATGATTGGGCCGCATGTTTCATACGTGGAATGATTTATGACATAATTAAATCTCGATAATAACAATACAAAGGGATGATGAATATTATAGTCAATTGGTCAACATAAATCGGTAACGATTGAATCAATTGAGTTTGACGTTATTGTCGTATGACGGTGGTGATCAGTTGATCCCTTGAGGTCACACCTAAAGGACAATCCCCTAATCATATACATTAATTAATTGTATAGCGATACAGATTAATTAATCCCTTAACTGAACCAAGTTTAAATTGTAAGTGAGAAATATATCTTATTGTAATATTATTAAATAAGATTCATTTTAGTAATTAATTGTTATATTACTAAGAATGCATTATGTTTATGAAACATTTGAGATAAGCAAAATTGGTTGATTATAATTACAAATTGTTGTAGATTATATTAACCAAATAAGAGATGACCCATTTTATTTACATGTAATTATCAAATGTGACTTAAAATGTTAAGTCTAATTTATTTGTTATGGAATTGCATTTAAATTAGTTAAATGTACATTTATAAGCTAAGATTACATGTTACATGTCACATGTCACATATGTGACAAATGACAAATTACAAAACTAAAATGGACACCCATTTTAAGTTGGGAAAACCGGTTATATGGGGTAGGGTTAGGATTAGGCTTTAAATGTTGTGCTAATGATGATTAAACAAAATGATTAACTAGCCTTAATACCTATAGCCACCCTATAACTTTGATAAGGCAAAAAGGAAGAGGCATGCCCTCCCTTCCCTAGGGGGTGCCGGTTTGTGGTGGGTAGATAAGAGGATGTTTTCCTCTTGTTTAGTCACTAGTTAATCTTAGAAGAAAACACTTGCTTATCTCACTAAAATAACAACAATATTCTTAGAAACTCTAGACGTTTCATACCACTTTTGTTGAAGTATAAACATCATATTACTAGAGTAGTAATTGGAGTGTTGTATACTTGTTCTAACGGTACTTATCTATTGAACTTGTAAACCAATAGTTGAGTGATTAAGGGCTTGTCTTGGTGCAACTAATTGGAGTGTTCTTAATCTAAGAACATGGAAATCATCCTTATATTTTGAGCTCAAGAACAAAGTAGGAAGGTGTCCTATTTTGTGCCCAAAATCCGTTCAAACCAATGTAAGGAACAATTTATTCTTCCTTATTTATTTTTAATGGTATGAATGCATAAGATCCTTTAGTTTAATGAGTAAACTAATTGCAAATTAATATTAGAAATGTCTAATATCGAGTTTAAGAAATGTACAAGCGGTATCAAGAGCCTTGGTTGTTGTATGCATAATCGATTTATAATTTTTTCGAGTTATTGTAGCTTAAAGAAAACTAATAGTTTTTGTTTTATAATATAAAATCACAAAGTTATTTGCATGTCACTATATTCTGATCCTAATATAAATTTAGGTCATTTTGATGATTTATGGAAATTTATAGTGCTCAACTATGATTTTTAGTGTTTTTATTACCTTTTAATGAGTAAAATGATGTTTAAAATACTAAAAATAGTTAGACTTATCTTATAACCTTCAAATATTTACACAATATCACACATGCATTTTAATTACTATATGTAAAATTTTGTGTGAAGTGGACTTATTTCGTATGATTTATGATTTTTATATGATAAAATGGAATAAATAAAGGTTAGATGGTTAAAAATACTTACGCTTTGATTCTGACCATGAAACTTTGTTATGTTGTCACATGCATATTTTCTTGTTAGACTGGAAAATTTTAGACTAATGTGATTTGTCTAGCATGATTTATGAATTTTTAATGTAAAAATGGCATAAATAATGATTTATTTATAAAATAAAGCTAAAATAAATTTCATGTCAAGAGAAAATTATTCCTCGTTTCATAAATGTCCCACATTTCATATCTAAAGTTGAAAATTTAATATGATTAATTTTCGCATGCTTTATGTATTTTATTTGATAAAACCGATAAAGCGCAACCGATTTTTCTCAAAATAAATTCGAAATTTTTAACCATGATTTTTGACATTATGAGTGTCATGGAAATGTTCCAGTATGTAAAAAAAATTAAAATTCAAAATTTGAAATTATTGTAATTAAATTTGGATTTATTTGATTAAAATAGGATTTTGAAGTCTAATTATGAGGAATTATATAACAACAAGTTGAATTATTGTCAAAAATTGAGTGGTGACTAATTTTTGGGTCCTATATCAGTTGGGATAATTAACGTGGACTTAAATTTGATTTAAGTATTGTTTTGTGATTTTAAGAAGTTATTATCACGCATTTCCGTAAAACCGGGTTATGTACGATATAAACCGTAAAATAGGGCGATTTGGCATTTAAAATGAGCATGTTTTATACATATTATTATGCTTCATCTTTATTATGAATGTCATATTTTGGTTTATGTAATTTGGAATTATGTAATTTATTCTTTGTATGGCCTTAGTTTTAATCGATATTGCCCGAAATGTAAGGGAATATTGATTCGGTTGTAATTTAAATGTGATCTCGTATCACTTTTATTAGATTATTTTATTTTATAAATGTAAAATAGGAAATTATTGTAATTTCATTATATAATTAGTAATTTATGTAATACCGGAGTTTCCCAAAGACGGTGCCATTCGGAAAGGAGTTCTGAGAGAGAGACGGTGACCTTGGGAGGTGTACTTATGAAGTTCAAGGGACCAAAGGAGTTGGTTTCCGAATTTGTAATAGATTATATGATTTTCTATTCTAGGAAAGGCCATACTAGGAATTTTATTTTAATGCTTGCATTTTAGTTAATATGTTTGCATGCGTTGCCAAATCGTCATAACATGACATGCATATTTTATCGAGTATTCGACCGTGTCAATTAAAATTATAGTTAATTTATCGATTTATTTCACTTAAACGAGAGAGATATTAAATTGACATGACCTCTCATGATAAAGAATTGAGATCAAGCCTTACCAAATTTTAGAACCCATGAATCCCAATTTCGCAAGGAAGTAGGCTCGGCTCACCAGGGTGCTAAACTTGTTACGTTGGGTAAGTGGGGTAATAAAGGTTATTATTTCAAAATTTGGATTGAGCTCAACGAAAGTATTCGCGACCGTAGCCGCATGTGTTCCGGGCTTAAGATAAATATTAAAGTAATATTATCGACCGAGAGTTCTAATGTAGAATCGATAAAAGAGTTAATCCACCGAATTATGTTAATGAGGGATGAATCGACTTACCGTGCCCAAGTTGATATGAATTTGGATCTCGGAATCATTTATAATAGTTGGGTAGAGGTCACTATTTAAATGTTAAAAAACTTGTTTAAAATGTTTACAAGTATTTAAAATGATAAATGTTGACATTTCCTTTATGTCTAATTTTTTTAGTTAATATTATTTATTCGCAATGGCAACTCAAAATTCGAACGCTCCGACTCTCACAAACGTTTCATGGCTTCGATCCTTTATGGATCGATTCAAGTTAGAAAAGAATGGCGCTAATTTTGCCGATTGGAATGCGCAACTCTGCTTGACCGCGGAAGGTGACGACAAGCTTCGTTACCTTACCGAAGCCTCTCCCGAAACACCTAATGAAAGGTCAACCGCCACCGCAAGGCGAACCTATGAGGCTTACCAAAAGGAAGCCGCCGCGATCAAAAATGTTTTGATCTTCTCTTTGGAGGCCTATCTCCAAAGGAGTGCCATAAAGATGAGCACGGCCTATGAGATCTATGCCAAGCTTGTGACTATGTTTTCACAAGCTCCTAGGATCATTCAATTTGAGACGGCTTCTGCGTTTTTCAACATGAATCTTAAAGAGGGCCAAAAGGTTAGTCCTCATGTACTCAAATCGATTGAGCATGTTGAAACTCTTAAATTGCAAGCGGTTGACATTCCCTAACAACTAGTCATTGACCGTGTACTACACTCCATGGGAAAAATCAAGGCATATGTGCAGTTTAGGGTAAACTACAATATGCAAAATATGCAAACCTCTCTTCACGAGTTGCACAAAATGCTTGTGCAAGGGGAGAGAGACATGGGGCTAAATGTTAGCACCACCAAGGATGTACTTCACATCAATAACAAGAGCAAGGGGAAGTTCAAAAGGGGTGCAAGCAAAGGGAAGAAGCCCTCCACCTACAAAGGCAAGGGAAAAACTATTGAGAATAGCTCACCCAAGCCTAAGAAAGGTGCCTCAACCGAGGACAAGTGCCATTATTATAATGGCTTAGGGCATTGAAAAACAAATTGCCCCAAGTATCTAGGAGATATCAAAGCCGGAAAAATTGTTTCCGCTGGTAAATTTTCATCCCTACCTTTTATGTTATGATCTCAACTTTGGTATATATGTAACAACCCGAAAAGTACCCAATTTTTCTAGTAAAATATCTTACGAATACTTTTCAGCAAAACTTGAGTTTTAAAATAGAATTTATTGTTTCGAGTAGTATTTTGAAATTCCGAGTTCGTATTTGGAATTTTTGAGAGATTCCTTGAGAATCCCGTTTTTAAGTCAACTTTGACTTTCGTTGACTTTTTCCGACTCGCCTTGTAAGTTTGAAGACCGAAATTTTATTTAAAAAAAAATCATATTTTTAATTTATTTTTATTAAGATTTATTTAGATTTATCATAATTTAATATAATTATTTTGAATTTATTCGGAATTTAAAGAATAACTTTTACGGTTTAATCCCGAACATCATTTAACTATTCCCGAGCCATCGTAAATCCCGAAACAAACCCGAAACTTGACTTTGGCATGAGTCACACGCCCATGTCATCTTTTTCCACTCACAATTAGATCTTTTGATTGTTTCGATTAAACTAATACAAATATCTAAGATATTTGTTACTTTATCGATCCGTCAACGGAAATTACGCAAATCATTTACAAAACAGACCCGACTATCACCATTTCACACGGCACTCTCACCCTCTCTTAGGCCTTGATATTTTCATTTCTTTTGATTACAATAACATAATATCTTGATAATTGATTTAATTAAATTAATATTTAATCAATTACCGTAATATATTTATTTAAACCGAGTCAATTCTGTAACAACAATTTCAAAACCCGACTCGTTATTTTCCTCTATATTACATGGCTCACTCACCACATTACTCACTAACAACTTTTCATTTTACAATAAATCAAATTAAGATCTAATTAACACTTTCTTTAATCGTTCTTCATCGTTCTTCGTCGTTCTTCATCCGTTCTTCGTCGTTCTTGAGCAAAATCATCATAAAACCTTCATTTATTAATTAAATCCGTCCTAACTTATATTTCTAGAATCTCCTCTTCGCTCTCCATCTTCAAGTACGGTTTAATTTCAAAACCGACAAAATCGTTTTCAACAGTTAATTATGGAAAATCAAGTTTAAATTCTAATAATGTTTTTCTTGTCATTTCTTATAGGGGAAGATTTTGAAGACGAGTTTGGAGACTCGTATATTTTGGGTGAAGATTAGTAGACGGGTTTATACTTCTTATTTTTTTGGTGCTAATTGGTTTTGATAGCTAAGGTAACGATTCCGAGTTACTCGACGATTTAATGTTACATATCCTTTGTTTCTTTTGTTTTTGGTTCATCTTTTGTTTTGTTCATGTTATTATGATTTATGGATTTTTAGTAGTAACATGATAAGTAGTATGATTTTTGTGTTGTATGGAATTTTTAATATGTTAGTGTTCTTGACATATTTTTATGATTTGTTCAAAATCATGATTTTTGTATGGATGGTTGTTAAAATGGTTGTTTGATAATTAAAACATGTTGGAATTAATTTGGTGTTGTTTGTTGTTAAAACCGTGTAAGGGGCGTGTAAACCAGCCCAAACCAGGCCGGTTCAGGCCGGTTCAGGCCGGTTCAGGCCGGTTCAGGCCCGGTCCAGGCCGGTCTGGGTTGGTCCATGGTGGGTCCGTGAGTTGGCTTGGGAGTTGTGTCGATGTTTGATTGTTTTGTTGTTGTTTTGACGGGTTTTAAATATGTTAAACATGCGGGAAAATATTAAGAAACGGTGTTAGAAATTTAATCAAAACAGCGCAAACCAGGCCCGTGGGCCCATTCCAGGCCCATGTGAAGTCCGGCCCAAATCAGGCCGTGGGTCCCTCCCTTGGTCTTGTGACGGTTTTTGAGTTATTGCCATTTTATCGTGTTTTGTAATATTTAGCAAGTGGGAAATATTAATAAGTAAAATATTTAATTAAAAAGTTTTTCATAAAATTATTATTTCTCACATGTTAGAAATTATAATACGAGATCGTAGTTTAAATTTATATCCTTTAAGTCAAGCGGGTTTTTCGTAAGATTTAATAATTCACATGTTAGAAGTTTTCAATAACATGTAATGAATATGTTGAATTTTTATGTCTAAGTCTAATTGGTAAAGACTCTGTTTCTAGCCGGTTTGACCAAACGGGTTTGGTCAAACTAAGATCTAGGCAGCCCCGTTTTGACTGATGACCCGTCGCGGGACTCGGGTCGGGGATTTGTCTTCAAGTAAGGTTGTATTTAATTAATGAATTAGCCTTCGTAGATATGAGGCGATATGTTATTTGATTATGATTTATATGCAATTAGTCACATGTTAGGAAATGGTTTCCGTGACTGTTTAATTTTATGGTTGGTGTCGTGTTGACTAAGT
>JAIUZE010074171.1:0-21149 GCA_022085475.1 Heliosperma pusillum | reverse complement strand
TCCCTACCGGTCGACCGGCCGCCGGTCTGCCAACCGGCTGGGAACACTCCAGTAACTCATTTGGAAAATTGGATTTTTGTATAAGAGGTGCTCCAGGCCGGCCAACCGGCCACCGGTCAAACCACCGGCCTGGAACACATCAGTATTGAAGTTTTGATTTTGGTGTGATTGGCTGTGCCGGTCGACCGGCCGCCGGTCGACTGACCGGCCCAGACCCTTTCCTCTGTTTTTGAGTTTTTGCCTGTGTTCTGAGCCGGCCCACCGGCCGCCGGTCTCCAGCCCGGCCTGGAACACGGCTGTACATTTTTCCTTCAACTTCTAAAACTCGTAATTTATATTAGTTCGCATGATCGGTTTGTCGTATAATTTTACGTAATGTCTTATAATATTCATGTTGTGGTTATACGATATCTCTTTCGCATGTATCACATGTTTTGTGACGGTTTTCGATATGTTCCCACTTTGAGTCGTTTTTACAAATGAGTCGGTTTGAGCACTTTTTGGTCTGGTGCTTTGTATTCTCATTCCCTTGGCTACCTTCCCGTTCGTAAGGCTGGAATGTCGGAACGGAGAGGTATCCTACTGCTTAAATGCATGTGTTAGTGGGCATACGACGACGTTGTTGGGAGTTGAACGCTATGCGTTGATCGACCCGGCCGTCAAATGTGGTGTACTTGCGAGGTGGTGTTATTTGCATGTAGCGTACCGCTTGTTATGAGCCTTGAGCTCTTTTCCGCCTCTTTCGTGAATGTCGACCGAATTTGGGGTACTCGGCGTCTATGATTGACCGAGTCTTGGATGCGAAACGTTTATCGCATGTCGAATCGGAAAATGGTTTATTCCGAGATCCTGGCCAGGTTTAGACTAGGACCGGATATTTATTATCGTCGTGCTACCAGGAGGAAACTAGTCTACATAGGCGAAATGTAAGCATCGCGTATGAGTTCAGGGAAATGTTATCCAGTGGATGCCTTTAATCATTCTGTGGGAACGATGATATGCGTTTCAATTTACTCGTGAGAATTGTCGTCTTGTGTCGTTCTTTGAAGGCGTGATTTCATGATATTGTTCATGGTCATGGCATGATTGGACACCGTCATTGTCTTGGTTCGTGAATGGATGATAATGTGTTGGATTTATTATGATTATCGCATGACTGACTGGTTTGTCTGTCGAGTCTCAATCTTATCAATCTTATACCGCTAACGGTGAGATGTAAGCCCTAGTGAGCGTATTCGATTGCCTAAGAGTGTCTTTCCCGAGTCTTTGAATAACATGATGGTTACGGATTTGATTTCTATATGATCTTATCATTATTTATCGTATTGCCTATTTATTCTTATCGCAACTCACATGGATATGTATATATATGCATGCTTTACTTTTGTATTACCTTGTGTGTACGTTTGATGTAATATGGCTGGGAGAACCCGGAGTTACTCCCCACTGACTGTGGCATTCATGTTTTTCATGGATGAACAGGTTTCTTGCTTGGATGATTTTTGGCTGTGACATTTTGGGGTTCGGGTGTGAGCTAGCGGGCGTTGTCCCTGGAAGTTCACCTCTAGACGCTAGTAGCTAGTTTTTGTTAAACACTTGTTCTTTGCTAACATTTGAAGAGACCCCGTCTCTTTATTGTATATTCCGTATTTAGTTTGTAACATTTTGACACACCTCGTGTTATATATATATCTTGCATGTTTAAAGGTTTTTAAAATACCGTATTTCCGCATATCATTTCACATGCTTGTATGTTTTATCTTTCCGCATTCGCGAGGGTTGTCACATGTTCCACCAGGAGACGTTAAAGATGGACAATACAGCTCAGGCTTTGTATCTGTTGAAAATGGAGATGGCGTAACTCGTAATCAAATAAAAGTCGGATGGGTGGTAAGCAATATAATCTGAAAGAAAATAATTTTTCTGCGCAAGACCAAACCGAAATATCATAGTCAACTCCTTCCTCTTCCAAGACCCTAATTAAAACTTATAAATACTATTCTTTTCAATCTCCATTGTTGTTTTTCTTCATTTTCTTTGCTACCCACCTTTGCCTTCTTAGATTCACAACTAATCATTTTCTTTATATTGTTTATCTTTATCTTACATCCTTCATTTCAAAACTTCATTTCAACACAAATCTTCATTAATTCTCTCTCCTAAAACCCTAGATATTATGGGTATTGTACTTGTTTAATTGTTTTTTATCTTGATGAATTACTTTATGGTGGCTTTTTTTAGCATGTTAAGGACGTGAAGGAGATGGAAAATAGGAAAATTATAGTATATGGAGTTGGAATATAAGATGTTTCTGTTTGAGAAGGAGATGATATATGGTCAAAGTGGGGTACCTTTGGGCATTTAGTATTTAGCATTTAGTATTTATTGAGAAGTCCACATAAAATTTACGGAAAATTCACATGGTACCCTCGAGGTTTGCCATTTTGCACGAAATACCCAAAATTTTGATTTAGAAAACTTTAAGAGGTCATAACTCGTGTTTACGAGATCATAAAGTGACGATTTTTTTTCCAAATCGATCATCTTTCCGAGAACTATGATTTGAAAAAAAAATTATTGTATTTGGATCCCGTAGCTAGAAGTTATTGTATGTCAAAGTTTTTTTGACCGAACAAACTTTGAGCGAGCATATCTCTTGGTTACGAATTCCGAACTCGACAATTTTTTTTTTCAAATCGTAGTACTTGGAAAGACGATCGATTTGAAAAAAAAATCGTCACTTTCTGATCTTGTAAACACGAGTTATGACCTCTTAAAGTTTTCTAGATCAAAATTTTGGGTATTTCGTGCAAAATGACAAACCTCGAGAGTGCCATGTGAATTTTCCGTAAAATTTAAGGCACCTTTAAGCAAAAAAATATTAGGTACCTTCTTGCCAACGAGCCTAAATGTTAGGTAGTCTCTGATAAAAAAAAATCCTTGAATACATAATCCATAAGTAGTAAACATTATTTTATATTTAGTATGTGTTTGACCTAACTTTGTAAAGTGTTTATAGACTTAAAAGCACGTTTTGGCCAAACACGTTATTGTTAAAAGATTAAAAGAAAACATAAAAAAGCTCACAAACCATCTTTTTGCAATAAAAATAGAAGCACCAATTTGGTGTTTATAGTTTTTGAAAACTACTTTTAAAAAATAAGCTTAAAAAATAGAAATTCATATTTAACAATTTAGGCCAAACATGAATATGACATGAGAAATAGCCGTCATCTCAAGGGATTGATCACATCTCGATTTTCAATCCAAACATGGATAAGAAATCAACTAGTTCAAACAATATTAAACATCATATTCATTCGATATAGTCTATTCTTTTAATACGATTATATATCTGAAAAGGAAAAACTATTAGGGAGTCCTGATTGGCGATTGGGACTAAGCAAAAGGACGTCCATGATATCGTAGGTATTCCACCCTTTGAAGTGTATATTGGATTAATTTTCGAGGATGTGGGTGAAGGTCTGCATATGTGAATAAGGAGCATGAAGTTAGTGTTTTGTTTCACAGGCGTAAAAATAAGATCGTGCAAATCATTGATGAAGAGCAAAATGAATTGCTTTTACTCACTGATGAGGATGGCCAAGGGGAGTTGATATATTGGCATCAAGTAGGGTATAGCTTCATTGTTAAAGTAAATGTCTTAGGGAATGTGTTGGAGGATTTCCTGAGAATAATCTGGAGCAAGTACATAGTGGACAAAATCTCTTTTATGCCAAATGGGGTGTTTCTTGCTAGATTCAATACTGATGAGATAAAACAGGCTGTTATGGCTCGTGGTCATATCCCTATCTTTACTTATAATAAACCTCTAACCCTCAAGGCATGACAACCTGAGATTGAATTAACTAAAGAAGAAGATAAAAATGCGCCAACCTGGATAAGACTTCATCAATTGCCTCTAAACTTTTTGGGTTATAGTCCCCAAACGATTGCAGGGTTGGGTGGTACATACATTAAGAGTGATATTCCCACATAAGAAAAAACTAGATTAGGTTTTGCTAGGGTGATGGTGGAGTTGAAAGTATGTCAACGTTTCCCATTTAAAGTTAAATTTATTGGTGAGAAATATAAAATGGTGGAGATTGATGTGGAATATGAATGGAAGCCGTTTGTGTTCAAAGTGCAAGCAACTCGCGCATGAAGAAGACCGTACCATTGCAGTAGGAATAAGAGCAAACTTGTTCAAATAATGGGCTAAAAATGTGTGGATGCCTGTCCAGAGGAAGCACAACCAACAGACCACTCTGGAGCTTCATTTAATATTCTCTCCCCAGCAGCCTAACAAAGAGGACACACAAATAGCAGAAAAAAAGATAGGGAAGCTGATGTTTTGAATGACTCAGAAAAGACATTAGTTAATAAACTTGTTTTAACTATTTCAAAGACATTATCTTCTGTTAGGCATCTTAAAGCCACTAAACAAGGATTTGATAATGTTAGCAAGACAACTCAAGCCTCTCCAACTTATATGGAGGCCGTTGGTGAGTCCAGCTCCCTCAAGAATGGCATTGGCGTGAATGGTGTTGACCCACTTAACCTTATTAACTTAAAATGAACTTTGATTTTTGGAATGTTAGGGAGGTGAACAAAGTAAAGAAGCAACAAGGTGTAAATAAGTTTTAGCATTTTAATAACGGGGGGCTTTTTGGCCTCCTTAAACCAAAGTCAAGTATGTTAATTTGAATAAAGCTTTCAATAATAATTTCAGATATTGGAGCATCACTACTAATAATGTTCATCATCATGTACGGAGAATATGGGTTCTTTGGAATCCCATGCTAGTTGATATTATGTTATTGGAATATGATTCACAGTAAATTCATATGTTAGTTAAAGACAAGGGAAATCTTGATCAATTTCATCACACTAAAGTTATGCATTTTTTAATGGGGTTATTGATAGGGTTAGCTTATAGGCTAATCTCAAAAGAATCTCTAATAATATCCAGTGCCCCTGGTCTGTGGGAGGAGATTTTAATTGTGTTTTGCTGGATAATTAGAGATTACGGGGCAAGGTTACTACAGAAGAGTCGGAGCTATTCTAAGATTGCGTGGATATGTGTATTTTGATGGATATCCCGTCTATAGGGGCCTTTTTCAGTTGGAATAATAAGCAACCTCCTAAGACTAGTGTATATTGTAGATTTGATTGATTCCTCGTTAGTCCTGAGTGGATGGCCTTTCACCCTACCATTTATGCTAATTTATTGCCTGAGGGTAATCATGATCATAAACCTTATTTGGTGAGTACGGATCACAAAGTCTATAAAAGGAACAAACCCTTAAAGTACTTAAACATGCAAAGCTTTGCTCCTCGGTTTCATGATAGTGTTAAGGCAATCTGGGACCAAAGAATGCAAGGGACAAAGATGTATAAGGTGTGACTAAACCAAAAGCACTATTGTTTAAGAAAATTACTAGAGAGCACTTTTTGATGTTGAGAAAAAAGCAAGTATATATTCCTTAGACAAATATATATTATTTACAACATCAATTAATTGAACAACCTGACAAGAAATAGATATTGAAGCAAGAATCTGAGGCAAATAAGGATGGTGATTGTAACTCTACTTATTTTCATTAAAACATAAAGCCAAGAAGTTATATCCTTCTTACATTCACAAGATAAATGATCCTATAAAATGTTTCTAGCGTTAAAGAGTCAGACATTTAGGGTTAATCTCCACATTGTTCATTCAACAAGGGAGCACTTGTACAAAACCACATAGGACTCATCTTATGGAGCATGTCACCAGGGTTGAAATCAGGGAAATATTCTTTCAAATCCCTAATGATAAATTTCCTGATCCTGATGGTTTTCCTATCAAATTGTTTTAAGATAGTTGGTATACAGTGGAGAGAGGAAATTATTGAGGCTGTTATTGACTTCGTCAGGTCATGCTCTCTCTTAAAACAATTAAATGCCACATTTATTACTCTAATCCCAAAAGTGGATAGGCCTACTACGGTGTTAGCACTACTACAAATACAGACAATAACAACGCCCCATCAACAACGCATACTCACGAAAATAAAGAAAAACCGTTGTGGAATGGAGAATTATTTTTCCGCGGAATTATATTAAACCTAATAACAACGGGGTTTTCAAACGTTGTTATTAGTTTTAACAACGGCGTGAACTAAAATAACCGTTGTAAATAAATCTACTAATAACAACAGTTTATTTTATATCCGTTGTTATTAATTTAGCGCGAAATAAGGAAAAGTAATAACAACGGGTATGAAAAGCCCGTTGTTATAATGTGTTATTAATTTGGCGCAATATTTGGCTTAAATTAATAACAACGGATATTATTTTGTTGTACGTTGTTGTTAGTTGTAACAACGGATATAACTTTTTTAACCGTTGTAAATAAGGAACCTAATAACAACGGTGACTATGAATAATAACCGTTGTCAATACGTTTAATAAAGATGAAAAAAACACACAACACTAATAATACTGTACTGCAACACAAAAACACAAACACAAAGCGATTATACTGCATCACAAAACCACAAACACTAATAATTTATTGATTTCCTGATCGTCTCTTTGTCATCATCTCCGTCTGCTATTTCTTATTAATCAGGTATTCTAATAATTTTTCTTTATTGATTTCCTGAATTTCGTTTATTTGTGAATTAGTTGCCTTATACATTGCATTTTCTGAATTAGTTTTAATTAGTTGGATTTTCTGAATTACTTGGCTTACTATATATACTACGAATGTAGATAAATGACTCGAACTTGGATGAATGCTGCGAATATGAGTGACCCAAACTATAAGGATGGTTTAGCTGAATTTTATGAAGTCGTTGCGAACAATTTGAATAGTTCTTCTAGTATTCCATGCCCTTGTGAAAGATGTGGTAATATTAGGTATATGGCTATTCCGGACGTTAAAATTCACCTAGAAAAGTATAGTTTTAGTCGATCCTATACCCGTTGGATTTTTCATGGGGAATCATTAGAGGAAGATAATAATTTTGAAGAAGATGATCTTGAGGTATACGAAAGGATAACTGATGATCCCGAGTTTGCCGAGTATGTTGAGTTGGAAGCAGACGAGTTGAATGTTGGGTCTACAGATAATGAAGAAAAAGATGATGAATCAAATGCTTTTGAAGATGAAAACATTAATTTGGATGACCTTGACAACATGTATGAGAAGTTGTGTGAGTCTGAAGCGCCTCTGTACCCTGGTTGTAAGTACACAAAGATGTCGGCTGTGGTGAAGTTGTATAATATCAAGGGGGCAAATGGGGTTAGTGACACGTGTTTCACTAGTTTATTAGCCTTGATAAACGACATGCTTCCAGATGGTAATGTTCTTCCCGTTAAGACATATGAGGCTAAAAAACTAATTAGAGGGGTGGGTATGAAATATGAGAAAATACATGCATGTCCAAATGATTGCGTATTGTATCGAAAATTATATAAAAGCCTTACCAATTGTCCGGTTTGTTTTGAGTGGCGTTATAAGGATAAGGAAGGGATCCCGGCTAAGGTGTTATGGTATTTTCCAGTGATACCAAGATTCATAAGGATGTTTGCGAATAGCAATGATTCAAAAATGTTAACTTGGCATGAAACTGGAAGAATAAATGATGGGAAGCTAAGACACCCGGCAGATGGTATGCAATGGAAATCGTTCGACGCTAAGTATCCCGAGTTCGGCATTGAACCTAGAAACTTACGTCTAGCGCTGTCCACTGATGGAATGAACCCACATGGAAACATGAGTACCCAACATAGTACTTGGCCAGTAGTGTTGGCAATATACAACTTACCTCCATATGTGTGCATGAAAAGAAAGTACTTGATGTTGTCGTTGTTAATTTCCGGCCCTAAACAACCTGGAAATAATATAGATGTCTATTTGGAACCTCTTTTAGATGATTTGCGAATTTTGTGGGATAGTGGGATAGAAGTATTTGATGCATATAGGAATGAAACTTTCAATTTGAGAGCGATGTTATTGTGTACAATAACCGACTATCCGGCTTATGGCGACCTTTCTGGGCATACGGTGCATGGGAAAGAGGCCTGTCCATTGTGTGGGGAGGATATCGAGTCTGAATACTTGAAGTGTTCTCATAAGTATGTGTATTTGGGAAATAGGAGGGGCTTGGATCCTGACCATTGTTATCGCAAGCAGCAGAAAGCATTTAATGGACGTCAAGAACATCGTCAACCTCCTAGAATTTTGAGTGGGCATGAAGTTTATCAGAAAGTAAAGCATATTGAGATAAAATATGGGAAGAAGAACGGCTCTAAATTGTCTACTCGTGGGTATAAGAAAAGATCCATATTTTTTGATAAACTTCCATATTGGCCTGACCTGGAGGTCAGGCATTGCCTCGATTTCATGCACATTGAGAAAAATGTATGTGATAATATTATCAATACCCTCCTGAATGTTCCCGGTAAAACAAAGGATAACGTCGCAGCTAGGGAAGATATGCAAATGATGGGTATTAGGCTAGAGTTGGCACCACAGAAGAGAGGTAATGGTACATTTTTACCGCCAACAGCTTATACCCTTTCACGGAATGAGAAAAAAGAATTTTGTGCGTGCTTGAATGGAATTAAAGTGCCACATGGTTATTCGTCCAACATCAAAAGCCTTGTGTCGATGCAAGATCTAAAACTCACCGGGTTAAAGTCACATGATTGCCACACTTTGATGCAACAATTACTATCCGTGGCTATTCGCTCCATTTTACCTGAAAAGGTACGATATGCTATTACCAGATTCTGTCTCTTCTTCCAGTCCATATGCGATAAAGTCATCGATCCCGATGATGCGGATTCATTGCAGGACCTCGTTGTCACCTCTCTTTGTCATTTTGAAATGTATTTTCCACCCTCTTTCTTCACTATCATGATTCACCTGACCACTCACTTGGTTAGGGAGATTTTGTACCTTGGGCCCGTGTACTTGAGATACCAGTATCCTTTCGAAAGATTGATGAAAGTCTACAAGGACTATACATCTAATCGGTATCGTCCAGAAGGTTGTATTGCTGAACGTGCTATATTAGACGAAGCTCTTGCATATTGTTACGCTCATCTCTCCCCTGAGGAGTTAATTGGCGTTCCAAAGAATCGTCATAGTGACTGGATGACCGGAAAAGGTATTAGGGGCCGGGTTGAAAAAATTGTGTCACGTGACATGTTACATTTAGCACATACGTATGTGCTAAACAACGAAGATGAGGTGCAACCTTATATTCAACAACACAAAGATGAGCTCAAATACGATCACCCAAACAAGAGCGAGATGTGGATTGCAAACGAGCATAAGAAGACATTTGGAGAGTGGTTTAGGAATGTTGTCTTGGAGTATAAGAATTTGTATGGTGATGACATCTCTCCTAGGTTACTACGTCTTGGGTTAGGTCCAAATGCCAGGGCCACTTTTTTCAGCGGTTTTGCTATTAATGGTTATACTTTTTACACCCGCGAGCAAGATGAGTTGAGCACAATGCAAAATAGTGGTGTGAGTTCTGAATTTGAGGCAATGCACTTTGCTACTTCAAAAGATAAAAACCCTATTTGGGGAAAATGCCTTTATTATGGTGTTATTCAAGAAATATTGGTATTAGATTACATTGATTTCACAATACCTCTGTTTCGATGTAACTGGGTTGATAACAACAACAATTGTGTTCGAAAGGATAAAATGGGATTTACGTTGGTCAATTTGGATAAGGTTGGCAATAATAAGGATGATCCTTTCATAATGGCATCCCAAGCTAAACAAGTGTTCTATGTCACCGATCCTATGGATAAGAAGTGGTCTGTTGTACTATCTATAAGGAGTAGACGGGGTGCACCCGATAATGGTGGGGATAATGATCAGGATGTCGTGTTTGAGGGAATGGATCACTCTTCAACTGTATCTTATTTCGACAATGTTGACACTGATCATGATAACATTGAAAGCATCTATATGCGTGATGATCATGGTGAAGGTATTTGGGTTAACGAAGAAACTATGTCGGGCAAGAAACGTCCCCGATCCTGAGGTGGTTAATAATGTGAGGTATTAGCTTATATATTTGTTTTTTTTTTTTAGTTTCTGTTATTTTTTTAAATAACTATCTTTCTGATTTTTTATAAATAACTTAGGAACGGCATAGTAATAACAAACGTAAAGCACTGATACTTTATTAGCTCGAACAGATTTGCATTTAGGAACCATAGCGGAAATCTTACAACCATAGCGGATAAAGACACACATACTTGACACTCGATCAACATCTATTATGATAGGCTGATACAAGACCACAGGCCCTAAAACCCCATTACACTGCTATTATGATAGGCTGATACATACACACAGGCCCTCCCGGCCATCATACATGATCAGACGCCCTCCCATCCCATTACACTGCTATTATAATAGGCTGATACAGACACACACACACTTGACACTCAACATCTAACACAGAACGTTGCTTGGAATTTTTAGGTGTACATTGCTTGGAAAACAGCCACAACCTGATTGTAGGCATCGACGATTTCTGAATTGGCCGACTGCTGACCATTCAAGATGGTCGGATACGGCACGTGGAAATAGTCGACGGTATTCTTCAGAAGCTCGGGGTCCTCGTCTGTGGCTACCCAGAGGTATGGTTCGACTGTTGATCTATTCGGAGCAACCCAGTCGCTCTTACCATGGCCTCTGAGTTGAAACATATTGTCAAGCTTAAATGCTGATTCTGCATCTGCAAGTGATGTTCCAAACTGAATGAGTAGTATCCCTTTGAATCCTCAAGGCGCCCATTGTGCCTTAATTCTGCTGACCGAGTATCCCAGCTCAATAAGCTTATTCCTCAAAGGAGTAAAGCTTTTGGCAACAAATTTTCCATCGTCCAAATGGCCTGGGGCATTCATTAGGACACAGTGATATGGACGAGCAACATTTTGAGACATTTCAAAAATAGACAAGTGATTTAATAGTTTTGGTTTGGTTTATTTGCAGTGAGTATTCTTTTCTGAATTTATAGCATTCAGTGTATTGTCTTTAGTTTTTGTTAGCTTTGGTCATTGTTGAAGATTCCCAAATTATTTAGCTTTTGGTCATTCATTATACAGTCTCCATGTTTTGGTTTCTGCTGATATTGCTGTGTATAGTGCTTATGATATTGCTGTCTTTGTTGGTTTCTGCTGATTATTATTGCAGTGTATAGTGCTTATGATATTGCTGTATCTAATTATAATTAAAAAAAAAAATAAAGGTAAGCAACAACAACGGTTGTTGTAAATATACCCGTTGTGATTGATTATAACAACGGTTAATAACCATAAACCGTTGTCATAGTGTTTACTAATTACAACGGGTAGACTACTATAACCGTAGTCATTACTCTATCACAACGGTTTGTTTATGATAACCGTTGTCAATATTTGTAGTAAGGAAACACACAACACTAATAATACGACTGTACTGCAACACAAAAACTCTATCACAAAGCGATCATTTTTCTGTCATCATCTCCCTTATTATTTTTGAATTTGTGAATTTGTGAACTATTTCTTAAAATTTGTGAATGTCATTTCCTGAATGTCGTTTATTATTTTCACCAATTCAATGTCGTTTATTAGCAAATTTGTTAATGTCATTTCCTGAATGTCATTCAATTCTAATTTTGCTTTATCGATTGAATAGCTTTGAATTGAATTAGTTTAATTACTTCTAAACTTAAGTCAAAAAACAAATTAACGTATCAACATTAATATTATTAAATAATAAGTTCAAACGGCGCCACACACAAATGGCGCCAAAACAACAACAAACAACTACCAAACAACTACAACAAACAACAACAACAAACTAAATTGAGTCCGGGTAAATCTCCCGGATAGCTGCCACCGCTAGAGCATATGCATCAATCGGGTCAGCCTCGGCCAGAGCCAACCCTTCCCACTGCTCTACCTGGGTCACTTCAACGAGGTCGACCCCATTTGGCCAACGGTAACGGTCATGTTCGGAAGCCACCCATAGATATGGCCCAGGCTGGTGGTCCGTGCTCTCAATAAAATCTTTTCGCCCATGCCCGGCCTTGTCAAACATTCTTGCCAGTTTGAATGCGGACGCACGATGAGCATCCGACATCCCAAACTCGAAAACGAGTTCCCCTGTAAAGTACCTGCGATGATAATTTGGCCACATCTTCCTGATTAAGTAGCCATTTCGAATAAGCGTATCACGGAGTTTTTTGTAACTTTTACACACAACGTAGTCACCCTCAATATGAGAAGGCATTTCTTTCATGATGCAAGCATATGGTTTAGTAAAAGTTCCAGACATTTTGTATGGTTGATGTTAGTATTGAGGCTGGGAAATTTTGTATGGTTTAGCAAATATGTTATTGATTAGAGTTGGGAATTTTGTATGTGGTTGATAACCTGCTTGTATTGAGGCTGTATTTATAGAGAGTTATTTATTGGAGTTATTTATTCACATGCATGCATTGGTTCACATGAAGGCATTGATTCACATGCATGCATTGGTTCCCAAAACGACTATACATTCACATGCATGCAGTACGTTATTGATTGAGTAAATGTGTGAATATGCAGTCAATGTTACATTTCCTGCAATGTGCAGTCAATGCATTTACTGCAATGTGCAGTAACCCTATCACAACGGTTGTGGTAACGAAAACCGTTGTGGTTAGTAATAACAATGGGTTTTTGTACCAATACCCGTTGTTATTGCTCAATATTATTATTTTTAATTAAAAGATATTGCAGTCCAAACCCGTGAATAAACAACAGCAGAACCAGCATTGATTAAAGCATCCATTGAACATCATCAATGCAGCATAACCCCTCTATAAATACAGCCTCAAAACCCCTCCTTTAAATATTACATAACTACCCTAAAATTAATATCATCAATGACAGCAGTTAACCTTCCCAACGATGAGACGACCCTTACAAAATTGATTGCAGATGAGGAGGAGGCTCTTGCCGTAGTTCCCGCTGATCATCACCCATTGATTAAAGGATCCATTGAACATCGAAGGGATTATTGGATTGAGAGGCGTGAAGCAGTCCGACTTGTCAACCAAGCGTCGTCATCATCATCGTCCTCTGGCTACCCACGTCGGCCTTATACTCGGAGGTTGGATGCCGCAAGAGATATGTTGAGCTGTACCCGTCCTACCTTATCTCCACATGCAAGACGTGTACTTGCAGGCATTGAATCTGTTATTGCAAAATACGAGGTTAATGATCCGGAAGTCATCAATATTATCAATATTGTTCCGGATTGTTGGTGGCACTGTGAGAAAAGCTTTTTACTCTTTACCGGAATTGTTCCGGATTATTTAACATCTTTATTTATTTGATGTCGGATGAATGTAATGTAATTTAATATAAAATCTCGGTTATTCCTAATGAAATCAATGAGAAAGAATGTTGTTTAAAGTGTTTGAATTGATGATGTTCAATATTTTGATGTTTGATCAATATATAGCGATCATCTACTATATATATATATATATATATATATATATATATATATATATATATATATATATAGAAGTATATAAAAAAGGGTTTAGGGTTTAAGGTTTAGGGTTTAGGGTTTAGGGTTTAGGGTTTAGGGTTTAGGATTTAGGGTTTAGGGTTTAGGGTTTAGGGTTTAGGGTTATTTTGAAGTAACACACGTATACTAATAATGATACTTAATAATTAAAAGTGATCTGACCCAAAAATGATACTTAATAATCATCACGCGGATAATAAATGATGATTTCTATCGAATTAAATTAAATAACCCGATACTAGCTAATTAATTTTGGGTCGGACAGTTTCAGGTTTGTGATGCAAAAACGGCCTGACGAATCTAATTACCTGATCGGAATATGCATGGCCTATTATTATTAACCATTTATTTGTTGATAAAACGTATGTACATACATACATACCCAATAATATAATATATATTATATATAATAGGTGGTAAAAAAGCAATAAACCGTCCTTTTTAATTAATTTGAGCATATATATATATATATATATATATATATATATGCATCGTCAATATATCCGTCCCTTTTATTAGCGTACTTGGATGAACGAAGTCGATCGACCCCATATATATATATCATCATTATTTAATTTGGGAAACATTGACGTGTATATATAATACTTACTTGCATGTGCATTGATGAATCTGTTATTATTGCAAATTAAAGTAGTACGAGCGTTAATTAATGATCCGGAAGTCATCATCATTAATTATTATATATATATCATCAATATTATATTATCATCAATATTATTGCAATAAGTAGTACATATATACGAGGTTAATAATGACACGTGCCCCCGACCCGGCCCAAAAACGATCGACCCGAAGTACGTAGCTACTTGCTCTAGATAGTGGATTGCCCGATCCGTAACTGCTGGCCTGGCCACCCGATCGATCAGTTTCAGGTTAACTAGTGATGCATGATAATTATAATAACCAGTTCCTTAATTAAAAAGAAAATGACACGATTCGAGGATCCCTATCTAGATTCGATATATATATATACCACATCCGCTTGACCCGGAAATTATCGACGACCCGCCCAATTATAATCATTCCCGAAACAGACACGAATTGAAAGCCGAAAGGACCCTCGCTTCGACCCGAATTGAACCAAACTAATAATAATAACTAACCCGATCGATAAAGTTATTAATTACAAACCTGCCGAATCTAACCCGGTTGGAATTGATTCTCAAGCCAAACCCGGTCCGAGCTAATAATTAAACGTAACTTACGCCTATAATATAAAATTTAGAGCAAAGTAAAATAAATTCAATTCAATTTCGAGCAATCAAAGTTAAATAAATTAATTAAGAGCAAAGTTAATGAGTTTATTTCGTGCCTCAAATTTTAATACCGCGCGCGCGTATCTTTAAAATTTAAAAAAATATACATAATCTATAAAAACGGTGTTTTAGAATTTTACCGTTCTTATTACTTTCAACAACGGGTTATAATAAATAAACCATTGTCTTAGTGTTATTACTTTCTACAACGGGTGTGCTTTAACCGTTGTCATTACTCTATAACAACGGTGGTTTGTAGGATAACCGTTGTCAATAGTTTCTCTTAATAAACCCTTTAGTTTCTCTTAATAAAAAATAATTTACAATCCTATAGAGTAAATTTTACAGACGTACATTATCATCATCATCCTCCTCGTTTACAATCATCCTCGTTTACAACACAAATCTTTTTGTTTAGTATCATCATCATCCTCCTCGTACTCGTGATCATCATCCTGTTCTCTTTATCATCACCCTGTTCTCATTTTCTTTATCAGGTAATTTTTGTGTTTCGTCTTTAGGGTTTTAAGATTGAAATTCATCTTTTTGTTTTCATTTTCTATTTATCGTTCTCTTTATCATGTAGTTTCATTCCTTTCTAAGTTTTTAGAGTGTTAGAATCTCTGCATGACTCTTTATTTGTTCAGTTACTATTTCATTCATTTCAAGGTCTTAGGGTTTTAGAATCGCTGTATGCATGACTCTGTTCCGTTACTATTTCATTTATTTTGAAGGGCTTAGTGTCTTAGGATTATCATGGGTGAAAAACGGAAAAGAGTAGAAAACAATGATAAGGGGGATAAGCCTGGTGAGAGGGGTGCTTCGAAGTGCTCTGCAGCCCTTGCAGCTATAGCGGCAAAAACGCCGATGGAAATAAAATGTAGTGTGAAAGGTGTTCCTACTGGTCCAAATGCTAGCCATTTATCCACTTGGATTGGAGTTACAACAAAACAGTTTGTGCCTATTGATTTAGATGATTTCAGGAATATAAATCCTTCATTGCAGAACTTACTCTTGAAACGTATAAAGGTATGATAATATCTTTAGCTAAACACCATTTTATTTTGCATAAGTTACTATTACATAAGGCAGGAAGCCGTATAAAGGTTCGTATAAAGGTATGATATTAGACAGCCGCTTATTAGGATATATGATGATGATGCAGGAAGCTTTCGATATTCCAGACTGCCATGATAAGTATCTATTACGTAAGGCAGCGGCAGTCTTAAGGCAGTGGAGGTGTGACCTTGCCAAATTACACTTGTATGTCGACAAGGAGACGGGGCAGATGCATAAGAGCCCACCGACAAAGTACCCCAATATCACTCAGCAACAATGGGATAATTATAAGGCGAAACGAGCTACTGAAAAGTTTCAGGTTAAGTATCCATGTCATATGTTTACATTTTTGTAAAACTCTACTTAAGGGTACATTTTTCTAAAAGTTTCAGGTTACATTTTTCTAAAACTCTACTTGTATCTATAATTTTCTAATTGTCTCATCTACTTGCGATTTTATATGATTTGAAGAGCGTTAGCGCCAGAAATCGTGCTAACATCTCACAGAAGGGGGGGGGTATATTATGGTTCTCGAGGCGGTTACAGATTGATAGAAGAAAATCTCGTAAGTAGCATCTATATATTAGATTTTTTTAATCATACTTGGACTTGATATACATGTATACATATATTTTTTTTGAGTTAACGTGTAGGTGTCAAAAGGTGTGACCGACTTGAATCGGCACGTAACTTATAAAGAAGGGCACACGCCTAAAGGATCCCGAACATGTAACGAATATGATCAGGAAGTCTTGGCCAACATAGTAAGTATTATTTTTATTAAGACGGGTTTTTAATAACTTTAATGTTCAATTCTTGTATGTCTAACTATCTATTTATTTTAGTAACAAAAATTAAATTAAGTTTATTTAATATATTATAGGAGAATGTTCTGAAGGAGGTTGCGGAAGGGAAATTCACTCCGAGTGGTCGTGACGACGTTCTGGCTAGAGCGATCGGCCGTCCCGAGCATCCAGGTCGATTGAGGGGCGTCCCATTACATGTCGGAGTCACGAAATATTATGGGACAACTAGCTCGAACAAGAAGAAGAAAAATAAGGGGAAGGCTGACATGGTACGTATACCATTTGTTATTGTCATTTAAAATTCACATGTTATTGTTTTAACAAATTGCTGATTCTACATTTTGGGCGTGCAAGTTCAGTTATTGGCCTCCGTGATACTGAAGATGAATTCTGGAGGCAAGCCTTCCGAAGAAGAATTGAAGATGATGGAGGATGTCATTAAAAAGGGTGAGGTAGTGCAACAGATTTGGCAAGAGGCAGACACTACTACCTTGCCAATACATGAGGAGACGGCTGAGAAGATGGGTGAGGTACCTACTGCTGTCGAGGTTTTAATACCTCAAGCCGATAAGGTAAATATGATTTTTTTTTTCTGCATTTGTTCTTTCCAGCAGCCATGCCTTTGATTGGTTTATTTTATTAGGTAAATGAGTCGGAAAAGGGGACGCAACTTGAGGAGACGGGGGAGGTACCTAATGCTGCTGAGGTTTTGATACCTCAAGCCGATAAGGTAAATACGACTTAACCATTTTGAACCTCTGCATTTGTTCTTTCCAGCAGCCATGCCTTTGATTGGTTAATTAATTTTATAAGGTAAATAACTCTGAAAAGGGGACGCAACTTGAGGAGCCGGTTGAGAAGACAGGTGACAATAATGAGGTATGTAGAATATAAGAAGTTAGTATATGCTGTCAGTGCTAAATCTGGTCTAGACATGTTCAAGTATAATAGCCTACCCACCAACAATAAATACTTGTAACTAACTTTACATTATATACTCAATATAGATCATTTATGATATCTATTATATTTTGGTAATTAGTAAATAATGTGTATTCTTCAGGCCACAAAAAAGCGGGTAGTTGTTTTTCTCACCGACCCTTCATTCAAAGAGAATGTGCGTGTTGCCCGGGGTTTCATATACCCAAAGCCCAAGGACTCAGCGGAAACCATCTTGGTTCATGGCGAACCACTCTTGCCGAAGCATTCAAAAGTGGGGATAGCGGGAGTCGCGAAGGGCTATGGAACCCGGAAACTGCCCGTCCCAGTCCGCGACGACCTTCAAGTTCTAGCAGATGCGGTTAACGGTTTTGTCCAATGGCCTGAAAGCCACATTTACCTGGCTCGTGATCGTAAAATTCAACAGAATGTAGTCGAGGTTAGAAAAATACATCTAATTTAACCCGCCTTTTGTCTTTGTTCATCACCTTCATAAATAGTGAAATTTATATGTTATATTTTTGTTTTGTAGGTAACAAAAAACATGGATAAGTCTAACTCGATAGACAATAATCTTTCTACTACCTCGTCAATACAACAACTTGATGAGGGATTTAATCAACTCTCTTTATATTTTAAGTTCTACTATCGCCTCATCATTGAAAGAGCAACTTAATTTAGTTAGCCACATGTAGGTTGTGAAAGGTAGCACACCGCATCATTTCTCCAAGCTGAAAGAGGTCAGGAGTCTATCCAGTACTAAATTTCATGGGAACGTTTACATGGAAAAAGTACGAACGGTGGCGATGCTGGATCTTTATAAGGAGGCAGAGAGACGCATAGCAAGCGAGCAATTAATAATTATTCCGCTCGAGAATGATATTGTAGGGGTAGAACGCCAAGCAACGCTGGATTGGGAAATGCTAGCCGTTTGGGCTGGCCTTGACGAAATTTGATGTCCAACACCTATATGTTTGGATGAAGTAAGTTTCTTAATAAATAAAATCATGCAGTATTTTAATATTCTGACTAAGATATAATGTTTTTAATATCGGAATTAAAACCGTCATGTAGGTACTTGAACTCGGTTGTGATCCCCGCCGAGACCAATAATCCACTTCCTCAATACGGATTCATGTGCCCAAATGTTTTATCTATGCATATCGAGATGTTTTCGTATGAAGAACGTGTAAATTATATTACTGGGGAATTGGCGAAAAACAATAAGCTCATTTTTGCCCCTTATAATGAAGCCGGGTAATATATAATTAATATTACGATTCCAAATACAATTGCATTTTTATATGTTTGGTTATGATGCATGTTGTGCTTGTTAATAATGATGTGTCTCTCGATCTCTAGGAGACATTGGGTGCTAGCAGCGATCAATCCGACCACGAAGAAAGTATTTTGGTTGGACTCTTTGCATGGACAACCATCAGAGACCTTTAAGAAGTTGATTATTAAGTAAGTTTATAATACTGATGATGATTTGGCACATAATATTAAGTTTCATTTATTATTATTAAGTAAGTTTATGTGACTTTCGGCCTCTTTCCTTTTTTAAAGGGCCTTTGAGAAGAAAAGATCAACCGGCGATCAACCGACAGAATATTCTGATGATGGCCCTACTTTTATTACGATAATAGGGGTACGTACGCGCAAATTACGAATGAAAGTCCATAGACCTTAATTAGACTTCCTCTAATATTTACTAAATTACTTATTATTTAGTTATAATGATCTATTGTAACATGCATTGCAACTATCAAGACATTTATATAAGAGAAGAAATTCCTCACATTGATATGAAAATATAGGGCACAAACAAAGACCCTCCTCTTGTGTTCTTGAGCTACAAATAGGATGGAACACCAACATCTCCAAAGTAGAAGATCTCCTCTAAGTTGCAACCAAGATTTAACCCAAATAATCTACCTTATATTAACTAGATAATAAGATAGATTAAAATATACTAATTATTATGATATATTACTCCACTAGTAATACTTAGTAAATATTAGTATTTGAGAGTTTTTAGTGAGAGGAAGTAGTTTTAGAAAGAAGTATGACAATTGCACAAAATGAAGTGATCAAAAATGAACAACCATTGTGCATTCTTAAGCCACTTTGGCCGGATGATCTTGTCCTAAAAAGGACTCTTATTTTGTTTGATTTGTTCACATGCATTTGTGTGGAGTGTTGTAGTATATATGATGATTATTTCTACTTGTTATGTCACTTTCAATAAGTAACTAAAGAGTAAAAATAAGAACAAAATCATCACCCTTGTAACTACATCATAACCGGCCACTATTGGTCTAGTTAGGTCCATTTTGATGTTTGATATTTGTCTCACAAATACTTATTGATCATATGGTTAATTATCTTGTATAATTAAGTGTTAATTTGATCATATAACAATTATATGACTCAATTAAATAAATACTATGTACTTAACATTTTAAGTAATATTTTACCATTATATCAATATATAATGGGTCCCACAATGCTTAGTTAATTTATTTTACAACTCCTTGTAAATATAATTAACTAATTACCTCTATCTCAAAACCTCAACTCATTTAGTAATTTAACGATTAATTACTAAGTTAAATCTTATTTAATCGTATTAAAATAAGATATAAATTTATTAGTCAATTATCGTATAATTGAAAAATAAAGTTTAATGAATTGAGTTCTTAAACTCAATTTCTAACAATTAAAACTACTCGTACATATCGAATATTATGTAATGTACTAATTAACTGTATTGTATTAACAAATAATAGTTACTATTTGATTTCATCCTTTAGGTGTGACCGAAAGGGATCAGTTGATCACCGCCGTCAAACGACAAAAACGTCAAACTCTAGTTAGCCAACCGTTATTGATTTACGTTAATCAACTGACTAATCATATATATAGTCAATAATTATTCCAATTATATTCCATAATAAGATTTATTATGTGGCGCACTATTGTGGAGGACACCTACTCCAACAATCTCCCACTTGTCTGACACAAGTGTGCGTCACCGATTCTCTTGTCTCTTTATCACATCTCCCACTCAACGCAAGGTGTCTTCCAGGTCGCACTTGAGATTGACAATATCTAGAGTGGTTTTCTCGATAGGGAGAGTAACTGTTTGACCGGAAAATCTACCATAGATCTCTTTCCGAGCGTGGCCACGCATTTACAGTAACTTCTCCTCGAGTGGCCTAAAGATGTTTTTACCCAACGTGGGTGGACAATTCCCGTTGATCCATCTACTCTGTATAATGAAGATCACCATGATCCAGAAGAAGTCCATCGGCCTCCTTTTACGGCACGACCTAGAACATCAACCAAAACCAATCGGAAACTGCACCGACTCAGATAGACGGTCGCCAGTCAAAAGAATCGACTTATAGGAATAAGATAGAAGACCATGCCACGACCAGGCATCAAATATTTGATTTCAGGGTCTCTACAATG
>JAIUZE010074170.1:0-13054 GCA_022085475.1 Heliosperma pusillum | reverse complement strand
CAAGAACAATAAATCAACATAAAAATTCACTACAACTTAAAAATCATCAAGAACACTAAATCATCATAAAAAATTCATACAACATAAAATCATCAAAAATCATCAAACATCACAAAAACTTCATACAACATAAAAATCATAAAACAACATAATAATTACTACTTAACATATTACTAACTAAAAATCCATAAATCATAAAACATGAACCAAAAATAAAGATGAACCAAAATCCAAATAAATCAAATTAAAGGCTATGTTACTAACTTAACTCTTAAATACTATAACATGAGCCAAAAGTAAAGCCTACAAAAACAAAACTAAGGCTATGTGACATTAATTCGTCGAGTAAATCGGAAATGTTACCTTAGCTAGCAAAATCCACTTAGCACAAAATATAAGAAAATATAAATAAGAAAACCCTTCTACTAGTCTTCACCCAAAATATAAGAGTCCCCAAATTCGTCTTCAAACTCTTCCCCTATAATAAATAACAAGAAAAACAATTATTAGAACTTAAACTAAATTTTCCATAATTAAATGATGAAAACGATCTTGACGGAATTGAAAATAAACCGTACTAGAAGAGGAGGAGCGAAGAGGAGAGTCTAGAAATATAAATTAGGAAGGATTTAATTAAGAAACGAAGGATTTATGGAGGTTTTGCTCAAGAACGATGAAGAACGGTTGATGAACGATGAAGAACGCGAAGAACGATTAAATAAAGTGAGGTTTTGATCTTATTTTGATTTGTTGTAAAATGAAAAGGTGTTTGTGAGTCATATGGGGTGTGTGGGTGCCGTGTGTTTATAGACACATAAAGGTGTCGAGTTTTGACATTGTTGTTCCGTAATTGACTCGCGTTTAATAATTATTTTACGTTTAACGATTAAATATTATTTACGATAAAGTTAATATCAAGATATTATGATATTAAAATGAAAAATAATGAAAATATCAAGGCTTAAGAGTGGGTAAGTGTGCCGTGTGGAATTGTGATTGTCGGGTCTGATTTCGAGCGTTTGGCGTAATTTTCGTTAATTGATCGATAAAGCGAATAGTGATCTAGATATTATGATATTGTAATCAAAAGTAATCAAAATATCAAGGCTATTAGAGGACTTTAAGGAGCCGTGTGGTTTGAGGTGATTCGGGTCTGTTTTTGCTCGATTTGCGTAATCTCCTTTGACGGATCGATAAAGTAACAAATATCTAAGATATTTGTATTATTTAAATCGAATCAATTAAAATATCCAATCGTGAGTGGAAAACGATGACATGGGCGTGTGACTCATGCCAAAGTCGAGTTTCGATTTTGTTACGGGATTTACGATGAGTCGGGAATAGTTAAATGACGTTCGGTTAAACCCGTAAACGTTATTCTTTAAATTCCGAATAAATTCAAAATAATTATATTAAATTATGATAAATCTTAATAAATCTAAATAAAAATAAATCAAAAATATTATTTTTTTCAAATAAAATTTCGGTCTTCATACTTATGAGACGAGTCGGGAAAAGTCAACGAAAGTCGAAATCGACTAAAAAGTCGGAAAAAGTCAAAAATGACTTAAAAGTTCAGAAAAGTTTAAGACGACTTTAAAAGTCAAGAAAAGTAATTGACGACTTTAAAAAATCAAGAAAAAGTCAAAGACGATTTAAAAGTCAAGAAAAGTCAAAGATGACCGAAAACGGTCTTTTCATGAAATCTCTCAAAACTTCCAAATACGAACGCGGAATTTCAAAATACGACTCGGAACAAAAATTCCTATATTAAAAACTTAAGTTCTACTGAAAAGTATCCATAAGCTATTGCTAAGCAAATTGGGTACTTTTCGGGTTGTTACAGTTATTATTTGGGCAATAATAGGTAAAATATTTTGGTGATTAGTGAATGTCTGTCTTAATGGTATTGAAAGTTAATGATTGAGCGTTGAACTTGTTATATAAAAGAGTTTGGTATTTAGAGGCTTCGTTTGGTACTTATGAGGAGAATTGTTGATCTTAAGGCGTGTGGTTACTTAATGGATAATTCTTTTTGTGGAAGTTTAGTGTCCATGTCAATGGTGTATACACGGTGAATGTATGTGAGTTGAAGTTAAGGGTGTATTGTGTAATAACATGGTTAATTTGAGGATATAGTTGTGTTTATTGCGAAATTTGTGTTGGTGGATATAAGTTTGTGATAATCTGGTGAAGTTGATTTGATTATGTATTATCTTAATGGAGAGTGTAATATTCTTAAAGTCTTTTAGGACGATGTGGACAAGAATGAAATCTAAGAGAAGTTTGTGTCTCGTTATACCTTTGTGGTACTCAAGGAAATGATGGAAAAATTATGATTTATGGAATCTCAAATTTGGAATTTTAATTTGGAGTACTAATCGCAATTAGGCGTTTGATGTATTTAATGATTGTGGCATTTGGGGTTAATAAGCTTCTAAACCATTAATTGGTGGTGTTTTGATTTGCGATATTTGTGGATGCATTTTAATATATAGGATATTGATGGAATCTAACCATTTGAGGCGTTAGGTTATGAATTTGTATTAAGGAAATTGAAATGTGATGAATTGAGGGAGCTTGCAGTATGCATGAGTAGTGAGATGTGCATATGGAAATAGATTAAGCTATGAATTTTGTGGAATTTGAATGATCATATTCGTTATAGCATTTGATTAAATTTGGTCAAAGATATAAAGTTAATTACGGGTTAGAATGGAAGGAGATTAAGTGGAAATTTTGTTATATTAGAGTGATGTAAGCCTATTGGGATTTGGCGAGTTGTGGATTATATAATGATGTCCGAGTTAAGGAATATGAGTTTGCTTTTGTTAGGAAGCTTTGTGGAAATCAGAGTGCGCAGCGAGTGCCGTAGTTGTGGCTTTCTTTGTAGCTAATTGTTGCCCTTTTATTTGGCTTTCTTTTATAAAATTCAAGTTTCGAGGACGAAACTTCTTTTTAGGGGGTAGGATTGTAACACCCCGTGTTTTTATAATAAATTTTATTCGGAAATTTATTTATTAAAATAATTATTTTGCTAGTTTAATTATTTAATGCGTATTTAACGCTTGCAATCTCTATTTTATTATTTTCCGTTTTCACCTAATTTGGACGGGTTAAAATGTTCTTGCACGATTTTACTATTTTAATTTAATAGCTACTTCTCCTATATAAACTCTTTAAGCGTTTTAATTATTCTAAACCTAATTTGTAATTTGATTATCCATCTTGTGAGCTAATGGGTCAGAATCCCATTTATTAATCATCTATAAAAGAAACCCTAACCTAGCAACTAGGTTGCTCAATCTTTGTGGCTGCTGCGTACGTTTCCCTGCCGTGACTTTCTCTTTTTTCGTCCTTCTTATTTTATCTCTTTGACTTCATTGTTATGCAAATTTCTTCATCCAAATCAAATATAAATTATATATTTACAATCTTGGCTCTTACCTCTACAATATATTCTATTCATAATATTTTTAAGGGACTCGATTGTATGGAGTTTAGACCTACCTTTAGGGTTTCTATATTTGATGTGTAAAGAAGAAGAATAAGAAGAAGATGTTTTTCTTTGGTCGTTTTTGGAGGAGGATTCGCGTAGGACTTTATTAGTGGCGTTTTTATGAATAAGAAGATTATTTTGCGGTCTTTATTGCGTAATAAAGGTAACTAGGTGGTTTCCTTTAATTATGTTTATAGAAAGTGAATTATTAACATGATATAATGATTGATTGTATGATTAATTGTTTGTGTGGCTATTTACGCTTATGATTCACATGTTTAATTGCATTTAATGTTTATGTTGTTATTCTATTTTCAATTATTCATTTGGTGCGCGAACTAGTGTTCAAATCGCGAACCCTAGCGTCGTTGGTGGTGGCGCGGCCGTGAGGTTGCCGTGGCCTAGGGTTTCGGGCCTCCTCCTTGTGGGAGAGGCTAGGGTTTGCTTCTATTGAGAAATTAGGTTTTGGTTTACATCATTAAGGTTATAGCTGAAGTTACTATAACTTTGCATGTATGTTACCCTAATTATACCTAGTTGAGTTATAACTTTGAAAGTGACGTTATGGTGCGGTGTACTATAACAAGACCCGTTGTGGTGACATGGCGGTTGGTACCGTGGAGTCGACCCCTCGGTGAATTTGTTATAGAGGACTAACCTGTGATGGAAGAGAGTTATAGTTGATGATACTATAACCTCGCACGTATAAAGTTATAGCTTGAAGTGCTATAACTTCACTAAAGTTGACTGAAGGTTATAGCTGAAGGTACTATAACTTTGCTGAAGTTAAGTGAGGGTTATAGCTGATGATACTATAACCTGACAAGCTTAACTAAAGTTATAGGTGGTGTACTATAACTCTGCTGGAGTTAAGCGAAGGTTATGGTTGATGATACTATAACCTGACAAGGTTAACCAAAGTTATAGCTGAAGTTGCTATAACTTCACTAAAGTTGGTGGTGTTATAACATTGGATGTTATATGCATTTGTGTCTGGTATTATGGTAACTCAAACTATAACATGACCTTCGAGGTGTAAAGTTATAGGACGAGATACTATAACATTGGTCATCTGTGCTTGTTTTTGTGTAGTGTTATAGTCAGTTGGACTATAACGCTATGTTTGCATATCGTATTGGTTATTCTTATTCTTATATTGTTGGACAGTCAGTTATACTGTTCCTATGTCGAGTCGTGACGTTGTTCACGCATTGGTTAGCACAGTGAGTTATACTGTGCATTTGCTTGTTGGCTTGTTGAATAGATGACGATAGTATCAGTTAGATACTATCGGAATGAACCAACGCTACCCTTTGGGGATTTATTTATTTTGGTCTATGTTCAGGATTGGTCAGAGGCAGTTCGTTATACGCTCTGGTCCCCGTGTGTCGTTCGATGTACAGTTAATGCATCGAGGGTCTGGCCAGGTCTTAGACATATAGGCAGTGGTTATACGCTAGACATAGTACCGTGGATGCAGTTCGTTATACGGTCCACAGTGGATGCAGTTCGTTATACGGTCCACACCGATGGAGGCAGTTCGTTATACGCTCCATTAGCTAGAGGCAGTTTGTTATACGCTCTAGTGGTTAGAGGCAGTTCGTTAATCGCTCTAACGACGTTCATTCTATTCGCTATGCCTTGTTGATTGAATTGGTGACTTTATTACTATGGATCATGTGTCACTTTTGGGTCGAGTTAGTGTTCATGGTCTAGGGGTTTGTCTAGTTGCATTCTTTGATAATGATGATGTCATAGTAAGTTTGGTTGCACGTCATATTGTATAAATTGCTTCACATGTCATTTATGATTACTGTCTGTTGTTATAGATTGTTATTAATTCAGCCTGTTGTAAACATGACTGGGAGAGCATCTAGTTACTCCTGACTGATTGTCGACCCCCATTCTCAGGTTGAATTGGTTGCTGCTTGTCTGGATGTTGTGCTGGAGAGACTTGTGGCAAGAAGAATAATTTAATTAGGAATTTATTTAAGTTAAGGAATATTAATAATGTATTAGTTTAGTTTTGGTTTTGAGTATCGATCCGGATTGGTCAGGTGTTTCCGCCACCTTGACCCTATTCATCTTTGTACTCTGATGGATTATTTATTATTAAGGTATTTCTTTTGTTTTAAAAATCCGGGTTGTTACATATATATATATATATATATATATATAGAATTAGGATCACATGAGTCCACCCGAACTATTTAAGTCCATGAGTCCCAATCTCAACCATTAGATAAAGGAGATCTAATGGCTGAGATATAGTAAGGGTATTTTCGACATTCATCAACTTGATATATATACCTTCATATGAAGTCATTCTTTCAGTTTTTTCATTCGTTTTCTCTCTCTTCTCTCTCTCTCTCTCTTTTCTTATTTTGTGCTCTTCTTCCTAACTTCTAACCTAATTCTTTTCTGTCAATTCGTTTCTTCTCAAGCAAGCGATAGCATTTGATTTTCTTCATCATATTTAGAATTGCAATGTCAGGTATTATTCACTCTTCTTTTTATTAGAAATTTTAAATTCGTTATTGTTTTGATTTGAATTATATGCACCTAAGTATGCTTTGATTATCATTATTCTGATTTCGTTTTAATTAATCTATCGTCTCTTTTCATTTTAATTGATGTCTTCTAAACATCTCTTTATGTATGTTAAGGATTATCATTATTATTATTTTTGTTTTATTTCTTCTTTTTGCGTTTTTATGATTCATATATTGATTTAATCGCTGTATTCTTATCATCTCATTTAATTCTTCTATTTTTGTTTGTGTATTCACTTTTATTTAGCATGATTTCTGTTAAGATTTGTGTTTATATCAAGTTTTCATAAAAGTATGCTTTATCTTTGTTGTTTTTCCTTTTGTAAATATATTTTATTGTTTACCTAATTAATGTGAATTAGTATCAGACGATATTCTTAAAAATATCACATGCTGAAATATATCGTAATACATTAATGTTTAACTAATTACTGTAAATTAATATCACACGTTATTCTTAAGAGTATCACACGTTATTGTTAAGAGTATCACATGTTATTCTTAACAGTATCACATGTTATTCTTAACAATATTACAGTCTGAACTACATTTAATTGTTAAGGAGAGAAGACAATGATCAAGTCATGTGATTCCAAGTTAGTGATTTTTCTAACAACATACATTTATGTTCCTTACTTATATATGTCTATATTTTCTTTTGCCTTAAAGATGCTACTAAAATGAGGTTTTGTTCTTTGTTTTCCTTTTTGCAGATTTTTCTCTTGCCGAAGTTGGTTTAGAGTTTGTGTTGATGCTGAAGAGATTTATAGTTTTACATCATCAATTAAGCAAATCATCTTGTTTTTATGTTATTTTTTTTATAAAGACAAATTCTGTATTGATAAATATCATTCCAAGCGGTTACAATTTTCTATTTTTCTGCATTTTTGGTCAACAATATGTTTCTCTATCAAGTTGTACAACTTGTTAGAAAAAATATCAATGTATCTTAGTAACATTAAAATAGTTTTATCAACATTTGCCATTTGTATTATGTTTTCACCACTTTTTAATATACACCTTATAAATTTAGAAATTTATTAATAATTATGTGGCAATTTATTAGAAACAGTGTCACACGTTATTAGAAACAATATCACATGTTATAAGAAGCCATATCACATGAAGTGATTGACAATATCATACGATGTGATTAACAATATAACCCTCTGCCATTAACAATATCACAATTTTGCCAGCTCCAATATCACCATATGCCATATATCTATTGGACTGACTTTTGAAGTCTTATGATAATGAAGTATCACAACCATTACCAAAGAATATCACAAATCACACAAAACAATATCACAAATAAGAAGATTGATTACGCTCTTCCAATTTCGTGATATTAAGAAACAATATCACTAAATACAAGACACGAGGTTATTACTGATCTTAAACAATATTACAAAATTCTGACGACAATATTAGGTTTTGACAACTACTAGTTACATTAGATTACTTATTCTACCAACTTTACATCAATGCATTATTTAATTCAAGTTTTCTGTCAACATATTCCTATTAGCCATTTTAATTGTTTTCTCTAACTATATTTATACAACTTGCAACGGTCTTTACCCATCCTTTTGGGGATCTTCTTCTTGATCAGCATCATCTTGTCCATAAACAGATCGTCTATAAATCAAACGCAAATAAACAACAGTTAGTATAGTTTAAATCATTACTTTAAAATTTGCACGTACCGTATAACAAAATGTCACAATAATACTAGTTCAAAACATAATATATCATTTTATTTGTGTTAATCTAGTTACCATGTCAAAATTATGGTGATTAAATATCACTGATGCTGGCATTCACTATCACGCTTTACTAATAACAATATCACAATTTTGTCAGTGTAACGAGACATTAAAAAGATAATGTAATGTGCTTCAAAATTAATATGTATATCTACAGCACTCAATTAGTGAGTACTACCTATCAATTTCTCTGTCAAAGAAATTCAATTTCGCAATATGAACCTTAATTTGTCAGAAGTAAACATGTATCACAACTTTATGAAATTTAAATAACACTAATATTCACATTCAATATCACATATACAAAAAACAGTATCACAACTTTTTCATTAATAATGCCAACATGTAGATCTACATATCTCATTAACTAAACACTAACAATCAATTTCTTAACTAAAATGTCAAACAAATTCAATTTCGTGATATGAAACCCTAGTTTTTTAGAACTAAACTAAATTAAATCCTAGGTTTTGCGATTAAAAACTTATAATAAACAATTACAACTACAATCGATAATACTATTAGTTGAATATGTCGATACAATCACCAAAAATCGTTTAAAATCATGTATAACTAAGTATTTAGAAATTTAAAGCAACATCATGAAAATACCACTAATCAATCGTCAATTCGTTCGATATTTTTGATGTAATCCTATTAAATTAATATAATACAACATAGATACAATAATTTCGAACAAAAACAACATACATAATCAATTTAATTAAGGAAATTTATACTAAAAAAATCTCAGAAATTAAAAAGTGAGAAATGAAAGTACCTGTATGATTTTGGAAGAAAATCTAGTGAGATTACTCAATGCAGTGAACGAATTAACCTAGAAAGTTAAAATCCAATTGAATTTAATGCATGTTTTGCAAATTTTTGGTGAGATTTAAAGAGTATTTGGTGAGCTTTTGAAGAATGTGTTTATCTGTTGATTTTGCTAAAATTTAGTGTGACACCCTCGAATTTGCGGAAAGATAAACAAGTAATTTAAATAAATAAAAGATGAGAATACGTTTTTAATAGGTTCACTTGAGTGAAAATCGGTAAATTTTAAAACCGGAACCTACCATTAAATATATTCATCATAACAAAGGTGTCTTAAAGAAAAGGGTTCATAACAAAAAGGAAATAATATTATACATAAGAAGTATCCAAAACGGGAGACATATCTCCCGTATAAATACGGAAATAAAAGAGTGTATAATAATATACAATCCTAAGAACCGAATATAGGTCCAAGGTAAATACTTCGCTCGCTATCTCGTCAATGTACCCAAGTATGCATCACAAACCTGCCAACCGCATTAAATATAAACACGGAAGCCAAAGTCAGTTGGGGGGAGTAACTCCGAGTTCTCCTAGCCACGGAAATGTCGAGTTTAATAAAACATGAATAACATAAAAGAGATGTATATGGAAAATACAAACCTTAACATATACGATATGCTTTTCATGTTATGAAACAAATAACTAACATATAACCTAGCATATGAAGGATAAGCTACTCATGCAACTATCATGTGAATCGGTTAACAACCTATACCACGAGGTAGGGAAGAGAGTATTTCAGCTCAAGGTTACATTTAAAACATGGCCTGGATACAACTCAACCCTAATCATAATAGCTATCATGTGAATCAGTTAACAACCGGTAATCCAAACTCTATCAACCTTAGCCGGCTTGCATCTCACCTTCTAAGATTCATAGAATCATCAAACATGAAAGACCAATACGTCTAGAAACAGGCATAAGTTCTTAGTCCAGTCAATAGTCGACTTCTGTAACTCGAGGCTATACCACAAGGTAGGAAAACATCCTAGTCCTAGACTGATCAGACCTAGAGACAACAGCTAACCCATTCCCTGTCTCATGACCAAAAGTACATGAGAATCTCTACTAGGCGACCCCCTAAGCAGAGTTGGCTAGTACTTAAGCTGGCTCCATTCCCAAAGTGGAAGCAATTAGGCGCCATGCCCCGGCTTGGTATCAAAATCCCAGGCCAGTGACACAAAAGCTATCAAGCAGTGAACATATACTCGTTAAAGATAGTAAGGCCTATCAATGTCATGGTCCAAGGTGCTCATTTAGAATTAGAATGGTCAAGACGCCATATAATCATAATTCTCTATGAGTACTTAGTCAACACGACATATATCATACAATTAAACAGTCACGGGAAAAACTTCCTATCATGTGACTAATTGCATATAAATCATATTCAAATATCATATCGCCTCAATCTACTAAGGCTCATCCATTCATTCATTAAATAAACCTTTACCTGAAGACAAATCCCCGACCCGAGTCCCGCGACGGGTCATCAGTCAAAACGGGGCTGACTAGATCTTAGTTTGACCAAAACCGTTTGGTCAAACCGGCTAGAAACAGAGTCTTAGCCATTTAGGCTTGAACATAAGAACATCATATTCATTTCATGCTTTTTTATTCTAATTTCTAACATGTGAATTATTAATTCTTACGAAACCCGCTGGACTTAAGGATATCAAATTAAACTACAATCTCATGCTATAATTTCTAACATGTGAGAAATAATAATATTATGAAAACCGTTTAATTAAATAATTTACTTATTAAAATTTCCCGCTTGCTAAATATTACAAAACACGATATAATAATAACAATAAACTCAAAAACCGTCACAAGCCCATAAGGAGGACTCACGGCCTGTTTTGGGCCGAGACTAAACCGGGTCTGAACCGGGCCCACGGGCTGGTTTGGGCCTGTTTTGGTCGACATTTCTAAAATCGTTTCCTAATATTTCCCGCATGCTTAACATATTTAAAACACGTCAAAACAACAACAAAACAATCAAGTATCGACACAAGCCCAAAGGGCAATTCACGGACCAACCCAGACCGGGTCTGAACCGGCCTGGACCGGCCTGATTTGGGTCGGTTTCCAGCCACCAAAACAGCCACCACTCACGGCCAACATCAACAACCACTCCAACTTATTTCTAACATGTTTTAATTAACAACATCCATTTTAACAACCAATTCAACCATCATTCATACTAAAAATCATGATTATGAACAAATCATCCAACATGTCAAGAACACTAAATATGTTAAAAATTCATACAACATAATAATAATAACAACTTATCATGTTACTACTTAAAACCGTATATAACAACAAAAACATAAGTAAAAGTATGTGACATTAATTCGTCGAGTAACTCGGAATCGTTACCTTAACTAGCACAAAATCATGTATCACCAAAATAATAACTAAAAACCCGTCTACTAATCTTCTTCTAAAATATACGAGTCACCAAACTCGTCTTCATAATCTTCTCCTATAAGAAATGACAAAAATAACATTATTAGAATTAAAACTTGATTTCAACAATTAAAGTGTTGAAAACGATTTTGTCGGAATTGAAAATAAAACGTACATGGAGATGAAGAGCGGAGAGGGGACTCTAGAAATATAAGTTAGGACGGAGTTGGCCAAGTAACGAAGGTTTTGTGACGATTTTGCTCAAGAACGATCAAGAACGCTCAAGAACACCAAGAACGATTTTGATTATATTAAAGAAGGTATTAAATAGATATTAAGTTGATTTAATGTAAAATGAAAAGATATTTAGTGAGTAATGGGGGGAGGGTGTGCCGTGTAATATAGGGAATTAATGAGTCGGGTTTTGAAATTGTTGTTACGGGATTGACTCGGGTTTTATAAATATATTATGGTAAATATTTAGATATTATTAGATATTATATTTGTTTAATCAAATATCTAGATATTATTTAGATATTATGTTATCTTAATCAAAAGAAAGAAAATATCTAATCCTAAGAGGGGGAAAAGAGGCGTGTAAAGAGGGACAAATCGGGTCCGTTTTAAGCGATTTGCGTAATTTAAACTGACAGATTGATAAAGTTACAAATATCTTAGATATTTGTATTAGTTTAATCAAAGTAATCAAAAGATCTAAAATGAGTGGAAAGGGTTGATTTTGGGCGTGTGACTCATACAGGAGTCGGGTTTCGGGTTTGTTTCGGGACTTAAGTTGACTCGGGAATAGTTAAATGAACGTTCGGGGTTAAATCGTAAAACCTTCTCTTTAATTCCGATTAAATTCAAAATAATTATATTAAATTATCATAAATTCAAATAAATCGTAATAAATTAAAATAAATTAAATTTATTATTTTTCAAATATAATTTTGGTATTTCAAATTACGGGTTGTTACAATCACCCCTCCTTTTAAAAAGTTTCGTCCTCGAAACTTAGAAGGAGGAATGTGACATATATGTAGGTCTATTTCAAACCTTTTAAAAATATATTTGTAATAAAAATACAGGGTCTTATCAATGGGGCGGAAGGTTCTCGTCTGCAGTTAAGAACATCTACGTCCCAAGTCAAAGACTTAAAAGATACATTTTCGCATCAACAAATGAGAAAACTAGTTATCGAACGTCTCCAATAACGAGTCTCAACACTCCTTGACGGTAAAACTACTTGAAATCATCAAACATTTCCAAAAGCTTTTAGTTCAAAAATTCTATAGTAAAGGTAATAACTCTACTATCTAGGTCTAAAATTACTAACTAACTAAAGCTTCTAATAATCTATCTATAAGAGATGATATTCGATAGAAGGAACGGAATATTCGACAGAATAAATCGAATAGAAAGAGGAAAGAAAGAAGGAGATTTTGAAAGTTTTCTTAAGGATAGAATCAAAATAAGTAGACAATACCCAAACGTAGAGCGACTCGAACATCGAAATCACAAATCGAGATACCAAGAGATACGTCCACACGAATAAAATGGACTAAAAAGGGGAAGGACTGAAAAGTAGCGGATTGAGTAAGGATCAATTTGAGGGAAGAGAGAGGAATGAACCACAATACTATCTTCCATCTATGAAAATTCAAATGTCGATCGTAACTTGACAACACTAACTGCACCAGAATCTAGTCCTCAAGAGAGTGCAATATATCCTCAACATTTTCAATCATCAGATTCCTACCAAAATATTTCATAAGCCTGACACATCGAGTAACAACTCCCAATTATTCAAATTCAATTAAAATCTTCTAAGGCCCATCGGTACGGTAAACTCCATAACTAACAACCCATGAAAGATTCATTACGAACTCTAATCTTCTTAGCTCCAAAAACTCTTATTGGAAATCACCATCAAAATATTTATAATTAAGGGAACAAGACCGCTAACCACCACAAAGTAAAG
>JAIUZE010074169.1:0-10179 GCA_022085475.1 Heliosperma pusillum | reverse complement strand
GCGGAAAGACTCAAGCCTCATAACAGCGGTACGCTACATGCAATAACAACACTCGCAAGTACACAACATTTGACGGCCGGGTCGATCAACGCATTGCGTTCGCCTCCCAACAACGTCGTCGTATGCCCACTAACACATGCAATTAAGCAGTAGGATACCTCCCCGTTCCGACATTCCAGCCTTACGACCGTGGAGGTAGCCAAGGGAATGAGAGTACAAAGCACAAGACAAAATAGTGCTCAAACCGTATCATTTGTAAAAACCGACTCAAAGTGGGAACATACCAAAAACCGTCACAAAACATGAGAACATGGCATTATATAAATGTAACTATGATAAACATGAGTCAATACATGATACATAAGCATTAGAACAAGTTTATGAAGCATGATGAATAAAAAACATAGATAACTCTCCAAAACAACAAGTTTGGAAACTAACTAAAACAAGGGTCCACTTCAAACTGTCATAACTAGAGTTCTATATATGAAAATGCAGAAATTCAAAGTCGAGGTGATAGCTTTTCCTATTACGGTTCCAACGATAGGTCACAAGCCCAAAACAAGCAAGTAACAAAGGAGATATGATCATTTTACGAAAGGGGTCAGTGAAGTGAAACTGCACAAGTCACGACCGTGACTTGTATTTCACGACCGTGACATGTGTTACCAATTCACCCGTGAGCCTTCAACATAAATTCAATCCTATCATTTCCAATTCTCATAATCCATTTCTAATAACTATCAACAATCAATATTCATCATCACAATCATCAAATAACAACAATCATCATCCATAACATGATTCCTAAACTTACTAATCGTATTCTAATACGATTTCTAGCATATAAGCATGTAAAACACGTAAATGATATCGAGTAACCCTTCACCGTTACCTTTTCGCGTCTTTAATCGATTTCTAAACCTTCCTAGTCTCCACCTACATACAATTAGATAATAAAAGATGAATATCATTCACCTTGAGAAAAACGGATAATTTAAAAAGAGAGAAAGACGGTAATTTTATTACCAATACGGATAGAGGAAGGTAAGAGGGAAAGAATAAGACGAACTTACGAGAATTTCAACAAGAAACGAAGGAGATACGATTATTCAAAGATCGGAAAGTTTATGGAGGCAAGGGTTTGGTTTGCTTAAGGAAGAAGTAAGATTGAATGTGTTTGAGTGAAAATAGGTTAACGGAGTATGAGTATATATGAGGAAAAAGTCAATAAAAGTCAAACTCGCCTTAAGACGGGATTCCCATGGAATCTCGCGGAAATTCCAAATACGAACTCGGAAATTCTAAATTCGACTCGGAAAAATTAAATTCTAAATTAAAACTAAAATTTGCTGAAAAGTATCCGTAAAATATTTTTACTAGAAAAATAGGGTACATTTGCGGGTGTTACACAATTTATATGATTTGAACCTTTTTATGAGTGTAACTCCAGTCTTTACAAGTGTAACTTCAAACCGTATTTGTGTAACTTTAATTTTAAGACATATGTATGTACTTTAAGACATGTTTAGGTAACTTTAGTTATTTGAAAATTTTAATTTAAGTTGATTTAACTTTAAGGCATATTTTGGTAACTTCAAGCATAACTTCAGTCTCTTAATAGTATAACTTCAGTATCTTAATAGTGTAACTTCAGTCCCTAAAAGTGTAACTTCAGTCCTTAAAAGTGTAACTTCAATTTTTATTAATGTAATTTTAAGACATGTTATCTTTAGTCATTACTAGTGTAACTTCAGTCCAAAATAGTGTAACTTCAGTCCAAAATAGTGTAACTTCAGTCCAAAAACACCATCAATCATACTAAAATCAAAACATAATAGTGTAACTTAAGCAAAATCATACTGTGTAACTTAAAACATATAAAAAATAAATTTGAAATCAAATCATACTAAAATCATACCATCAATCATACTAAAATCATACGAAATCTAAAATAAATAAATATAAACATAACAAATTTGAAAAAAAAAAAACATAAAACATATAAAAAAAATGTGTAACTTAAGCAAAAAAACTGTGTAACTTTAATCATTATATGAGTAACTTCAGTTACTAAAAGTTTAACTTCAGTCATTATATGTGAAACTTCAGTGAAACAACATTACTAACCACAAAAAAAAAACAGGTGGTTTTTTAGATCTAAAAAAGTAATAAACATAAAAAACTTGAAAAATAATAATGAGATCTAAAAAATAAAAACATAAAAACTTCAGTTTTTAATCATGTAACTTTATTATTTAAAAGTGTAACTTTAAGCCTTAATAGTGTAACTTCAAGCCTTAAAAGTGTAACTTCAAGCCTTAAAAGTGTAACTTCAGTCTTTAATTGTGTAACTCAAAAAAATCAGATCTAAACATAAGAAAGTATAAGAAATAACAAAATTAAAAAACAAACAAAAAAATAAATATAGAAAGAATATCTGAAAATTTAAAATAAAAAAAAAAAAAAAAAAAAGAGAGAAAGACACCCAAAAACAGCCCCACCCTGACACCCACCGTAGCCGACTACCAACCACGGTCCAACCACCACCCAAGACTCCCCATAGCAGGGGAAGACGGAGACGGGGAGGAGGAAGGAGTATGAAGCGGAGGAAGGAGTATGGGAGGAGGATTTTTTTTAGATCTAGTTTTTGGTGGTGGTTTTTATGGGGTTTTTCTTTTAGATCTAGTTTTTAGTGGTGGTTTGAGGTGAGAGGAAGGAGTATGAGGAGGGTGGTGGTGGTAGCATCGGAGGTGGGGGTGGCGGCAAGGGAGGCCGAGGAAGGACTGGCCGGGTGGTGGTAGCGTGGGAGGAGGGGGTGGCGGCATAGGGAGGTCGAGGGAGGGATGGCCGGCGCAAAGAGGTGGCGGTCGGTGGTGGTGGTGAATGATGGTGGTCGGGTTTGGTGGAGGGAGGTGGTGGGTGAGTGGGTGGAAGGTGGTGAGTGAGTGAGGAAGTGAGAAGGAGATTATTTGGGTTTTGATTATTTGGGTTTTTGAATTATTTGGATTTTAGAGAGAGAGGGAGGGTTGATATTATGAGGGATGAGAGATAAGTGGATGAGTGGAAAATGTTATATATATTTAATTAAGATGAGATTAGTGGTTAATTAGTAAAGATGAGAGAGAGTGGAAAATTAGCCCATTAATCCTTTTTTGAGAGCATCAATCTCAGCCATCTATTTCCAAGATCCAAGGGCCTATAAGAGGACTTATGGACTCAACTTCTCTAAGAGGACTTACATGATCCTTTCTATATATATATATATATATATATATATATATATATAGAGAGAGAGAGAGAAAGAGAAAGAGAATTAGGATCACATGAGTTCACCTTAACTATTTGAGTCCATGAGTCCCAATCTCAACCATTAGATTAAGGAGATCTAATGGCTGAGATATAGTAAGGGTATTTTCGACATTCACCAACTTGATATATATACCTTCATATGAAGTCATTCTTTCAGTTTTTTCATTCACTTTCTCTCTCTTCTCTCTCTCTCTCTCTCTTTTCTTATTTTGTGCTCTTCTTCCTAACTTCTAACCTAATTCTTTTCTGTCAATTTGTTTCTTCTCAAGCAAGCGATAGCATTTGATTTTCTTCATCATATTTAGAATAGCAATGTCAGGTATTATTCACTCTTCTTTTTATTTGAAATTTTAAATTCGTTATTGTTTTGATTTGAATTATATGCATCTAAGTATGCTTTGATTATCATTATTCTGATTTTCGTTTTAATTGATGTATCGTCTCTTTTCATTTTAATTGATGTCTTCTAAACATCTCTTTATGTATGTTAAGGATTATCATTATTATTATTTTTGTTTTATTTCTTCTTTTTGCGTTTTTATGATTCATATATTGATTTAATCGATGTATTCTTATCATCTCGTTTTATTCTTCTATTTTTGTTTGTGTATTCACTTTTATTTAGCATGATTTCTGTTAAGATTTGTGTTTTTATCAAGTTTTCATACAAGTATGCTTTATCTTTGTTGTTTTTTCTTTTGTAAATATTTTTTATTGTTTACCTAATTAATGTGAATTAGTATCAGACGATATTCTTTAAAATATCACATGTTGAACTATATTGTAATACATTGATGTTTAACTAATTACTGTAAATTAATATCACACGTTATTCTTAAGAGTATCACACGTTATTGTTAAGAGTATCACATGTTATTCTTAACAATATCACATGTTATTCTTAACAATATTAATGTCTGAACTACATTTAATTGTTCAGGAGATGAGACAGTGATCAGGTCATATGATTCCAAGTTAGTGATTTTTCTAACAACATACATTTATGTTCTGTTATAACGGATGTAAGAAAGATAAATAAAGACATGAAGAAAGACAACAGATTTACGTGGTTCACTAACAATTTGTTAGCTACGTCCACCGGCAGAAGGGAAGAATATTATTGATCTTGAGGAATAACAGATTTCAGAGTATACTCGTCAGAGTATTCTGATTTCAGATGATTCAGACAGATTTGTGAATGAACAAAACAGACGGCTTATGAGAGTTTATATAGTACTCTCATAACAGATGTTTCCTAAATAGATTTAGGAAACCCTAACACTATAGGAAACCCTATAGCAGTTTCCTAAACAGACAAAGAAACTAAATAATAGTATCCTAAAGAGACAAGGAAACTAAATAATAGTTTCCTAACCAAATAAAGAAACTAAATCAAATCAGAATCCGAACAGATTCAAGGCATATTCTAACAAATCTCCACCTTGACTTGAATCCTCTCACAATCAGACAGATGTACCAGATGCACCATAACTATGCCAGATGTACCAGACGTACTAAAGTAGTGCCAGATGTACCAGACGCACTAAAACTAGTGCCAGATGTACCAGACGCACTAAACTAGTGCCAGATGTACCAGACGCACTAAACTAGTGCCAGATGTACCAGACACACAAAACTAGTGCCAGATTTACCAGATGCACAAAACTAGTGCCAGATGTACCAGATGATCCTTTCCCTTCTACCTCAGATATTGCCCACGACGGGGCAATCAGATACCCCAAAATTTTAGCAAGTCCAAACATTGTTGGAACTTACTAGATGGAACCGACTTGGCAAGAATAACACCAGATGTACCTTTGAGGTACCAGAAAATTCTTTTCACAGTATGCCAATGCTCTTTGCCAGGATCAAACACGAACCTAACAACACAAACAGATTTCTCCTCCAGAACGGCCATCTCAGCGGTGATTGGATTCGTCGACTTTCCCGGAAACGACACCCTCAGCCCTTGTTGTTTCAACAAGATCCGCATCTTGATCGGCCATAGATTCAATATATTCCTCCCCGTGTATTTATCAATCGTCACGCTAAGTCCATACATCTTTCTTACCAGATTCAGGAGCCCAGATAAATCTGGCTCTGATAGCAGTTTGTTATAACGGATGTAAGAAAGATGAATAAGTACGTGAAGAAAGACAACATATTTACGTGGTTCACTAACAATTTGTTAGCTACGTCCACCGGCAGAAGGGAAGAATATTATTGATCTTGAGGAATTACAAATTTCAGAGTATACTCGTCAGAGTATTCTTATTTCAGATGATTCAGACAGATTTCTGAATGAACAAAACAGACGGCTTATGAGAGTTTATGTGACAACCCTCGCGAATGCGGAAATAAAACATAACAAGCATGTGAATTATATAGCGGAAATATGAAGTTTTTAAAACTTTTATACATGCAAGAAAAAGTAAACGAGGAGTGTCAAATATTACAAACTAAAGTGTGAAATACAACAAAGAGACGAAGTCTCTCAAAATGTTATAAATGTCAAAGTGTTTAGCAAACTAGCTAAAATCGTCTAGAGGTGAAACTTCCAGGGACAACGCCCGCTAGCTCACACTCGAACCCAAAATATCATAGCAAAAAGCCATCCATGCAAGCAACCAGTTCATCCATGAAAAACATGAATGCCACAATCAGTGGGGAGTAACTCCGGGTTCTCCCAGCCATATCACATTAAACGTACATAAAAGGAAATACAAAAGTAGAAGGATGCATATATAGATATACATGTGAAATACGATAAGGATAGATAGGCAATTCGATATATCATAATAGGAGCATAAGAGTTACAAGTCCGAATCCATCATGTTATACAAAGACTCGGGGAAGACACTCTTAGACAACCGAATACGCTCACTAAGGCTTACATCTCACCGTTAGCGGTATAAGTTTGATAAGATTGAGACTCAACAAACAATCCATGCCAATCGTCTATTTCATATAAGTGTTCAAATCAATGTTCACATATAATTCAACTTACAAACAACCGTCCGATCATACAAATATAACAACATATTCTCTCACGGTAAATGACACGCACTAGCATCATGTACAATAGCAAGACAAGCCAATAGAAGCTCACGGGATAAGACATTTCCCGGAACCGTATACGATAAGACATTTTGTATACTCATGACCTAGACAAACCAGTTCACGGGATAAGACGTTTCCCGGAATCATGTACGATAAGACGTTTCGTACACACAATACCTATCCTCCTCGGTAGGAACACGACATAATAGTCCTAGTCTAAACCTGGCCAACTCTCGGATAATCGTGTTCCGCTTCGACACTTGTTAAGACGTTCCACACTCCAAGACTCGATCAAAACTACTTCGAGTACCCCAAATTCGGCTAACCACCGAAGCGGCGGAACGAGATCTAGAGTCACAAGTCACCTAGTACGCTACACTCAATGACACCACCTCGCATATTCAACATTTGACGCCCGGGTCTATCAACAAAACAGCGTTCGCCTCCCAACACGTCGTCATATGCCCTAACACATGCAATTAAGCAGTAAGGATACATCCCCGTTCCGACATTCCAGCCTTACGAACGTGGAGGTAGCCAAGGGAATGAGAGTACAAAGCACATAACACAATAGTGCTCAAACCGTAACATTTGTAAAAACCGACTCAAAGTGGGACATATCAAAAACCGTCACAAAACATGAGAATAGGGCATTATATAAATTTAACTATGATAAAAATGAATCAATACATGATACATAAGCATTTGAACAAGTTTATGAAGCATAATAAATAAGAAACATAGATCTTATCTCAAAACAACAAGTTTGGAAACTAACTAAAACAAGGGTCCACTTCAAACGGTCATAACTAGAGTTCTAGACATGAAAATGCAGAAATTCCAAATGGAGGTGATATCTTATCCTCTTACGGTTCCAACGGGATGTCACAAGCTCAAAACAAGCAAGTAACGAAGGAGATATGATCATTTTACGAAAAGGGGTCAGTGCAGTGAAACTGCACAAGTCACGACCGTGACTTGTATTTCACGCTCGTGAAACCCTCTGTTACGCAAGGGTATTTGGTCAGCCACTATTTCACGCTCGTGACATGAGTTTCACGACCGTGACTTGGGTCAAGACAACTCCATTTTGTTCTAAACTCAACCATCATCAACTATTATCATAAATCATCAATTCTCATAATTCACTTCTATCACTTATCAACAATCAATAATCATCATCAACAATCATCAACTAATAACAATCATCATCAATAACATAAATCCTAAGCTTACTAATCGTATTCTAAATACGAATTCTAACATAGAAATCATGTAAAACACGTAAATGATATCGAGTAACCCTTCACCGTTACCTTTTCGCGTCTTTATTCGATTTCTAGAAAGTCTCCACCTACAATTAGATAACAAAAGATGAATATAATTCACCTTTGAGAAAGACGGATAAATTAATAAGCGAGAAAGACGGTAATTTTATTACCAATACGGATAGAGGAAGATGAGAAGGGAAGAATAAGACGAACTTACGTGAATTTGAGCAATAAACGAGCGAGTTATGACGAATCTAAGCTTGGAAAGATTATGGAGGATAGGGTTTTGATTTGGGTTTCTTAGAGAAGAAGGAAAAGTTGTGTTTGTGTGAATGAATTAGGTTAGGAGGTAGTATGAGGGAGTATAAGTGGAAAAGTCAAGAAAAAAGTCAAAGACGACTTAAGACGGGTTTTACTTGAAATCTCGCGAAAAACCCAAATACGAACTCGGAAATTCTAAATTCGACACGGAAAATTTAATTCTATATTAAAACTAAATTTCGCTGAAAATTATCCGTAAAATATTTTTACTATAAAAATAGGGTACATTTGCGGGTGTTACAATCACCCCACCTTTTAAAAAGTTTCGTCCTCGAAACTTGAGAGTAGAAAATAAAAGTATCAAGGAAAAGAGTCGGTTTTCAAAATTAATACGAAAACTTTTATAAGGGAAAACTTTATGAAACGAGGTTCATCTCGAAAACGGTTTAAGGAGAATTTTCATAAGTGTGAAACTTTACTTACGGATCTCAAGAGTGCCCGTCGCGAACGAGAACTCAAATTATCCAAATCAAATCAAAGTCGAAATAGTGAAATCGAAAATTAAACAAGTGTTAGTAAGTGTAGGACTAGTCACCAGACGTCTCCAATAACAAGTCCAAACATCCAACCAACGCATAATCCAAGTATAAAAGCAAAAGAAATCTATTTTCTCCAAAAAGAGGGTACAAAATCCTTCTTTAGACTTCTTTGAAAAGTTAAATTTGGAATACAATATGGAAATTTGAAGATTTTCTCAATGATAAACTCAAAATAACACGACATTACACGTACAGAGAGCAACTCAAGCATCACAAACACAATTCAGGATATGAGAATGTATACAAAATATGTAACACCCGGAAATGTACCCTATTTTTCTAGTAGAAATATTTTACGGAATCTTTTAAGCAAATTTAAGTTTTAATTTAGAATTTAATGTTTCGAGTCGAATTTAGAATTTCCGAGTTCGTATTTGGAATTTCCGCGAGATTCCATGAGAATCCCGTCTTAAGGCGAGTTTGACTTTTCTTGACTTTTGAGCCGTCTTTGACTTTCGTTGACTTTTCCGACTCACCCTTTACTTATACTCCCTCCTAACCTTAACCTAATTCATTCTAACACAAACACAACACATTTATTCTTCCTTAAGAAAACCATCAAAACCTTGCCTCCATTTTTTATCCGTCTTAGATTTGTCGCTACTCCTTCGTTACTCGCTCAAATTCTCGTAAGTTCGTCTTATTCTTTCCCTCTTAGCTTCCTCTATCCGTATTGGTAATAAAATCATCGTCTTTCTCGCTTTTTAAATTATCCGTCTTTCTCAAGGTGAATGATATTCATCTTTTATTATCTAATTGTATGTAGGTGGAGACTAGGAAGGTTTAGAAACCATTTAAAGACGCGAAAAGGTAACGGTGAAGGGTTACTCGATATCATTTACGTGTTTTATGTGTTTTCTAGGCTAGTAATCGTATTTAGATTATGGTTAGTATGCTTAGGTCTTGTGTTGTTGTTGTTGGTTGTTGTTAGTTGTTAATTGATATGAGAATTGATGGTTTGTGTTGATAAATGAGGATTTTGTTGTTGATAACATGTTGGAAATTGATCGTCCTTGAATCCCGAGAAGGACGCAGGCTGCGTTGGGGGACGCAGGCTGCGTCGTAGGACGCAGGCTGCGTCGTGGTGACGCAGGCCGCGTCATACGCTGCCAACAGAATTTTTCCTGCACTGACCCCTTTTCGTAAAATGATCATATCTCCTTCGTTACTTGCTTGTTTTGGGCGTGTAATATCTCTTTGGAACCGTAAGAGGTTAAGCTATCACCTCGACTTGGAATTTATGCATTCCCATATATAGAACTCTAGTTATGACCGTTTAAAGTGGACCCTTGTTTTCGTTGGTTTCCAAACAACGTTGTTTTGGAGAGGTTATCTATATTTTTATTCATTATGATTCATAAACTTGTTCTAATGCTTATGTATCATGTATTGACTCATGTTTATCATATTTAAACTTATATGATTCCCTATTCTCATGTTTTGTGACGGTTTTTGGTATGTCCCACGTTGAGTCGGTTTTTACAACTGATACGGTTTGAGCACTATTTTGTCTTGTGCTTTGTACTCTCATTCCTTTGGCTACCTTCCCGTTCGTAAGGCTGGAATGTCGGAACGGAGAGGTATCCTACTGCTTAAATGCATGTGTTAGTGGGCATATGACGACGTTGTTGGGGGTTGAACGCTATGCGTTGATCGACCCGGCCGTCAAATGTTGT
>JAIUZE010074168.1:0-35485 GCA_022085475.1 Heliosperma pusillum | reverse complement strand
TCTTCTTTATGAGGAGGGACCTGGTTGGTACCAACAACGATCTCTTCTACACGAGGTCCAACCGTCTTCATAAAAAACAAAACAAATTAAGTTACTCCTAACAATTAGCATAAACAATTAGACTACAACATAAATCCTAATCTACCCATCCTACCATTCTATCTCACAAGTTTATTATTTAGTAAGGTCAAGTTATTTATACAAGGGTACACAAACGTGCGTCGGGAGCAAAAATGCTCTGATACCAACTGTGACACCCTCAAATTTGCGGAAAGAAAAAAAATAATTTAAATACATAACGAAGGGTGTCATAAATAAAAAAGGTTCATTACAAAAGAAAATTAATATTATACATAAGAATTATACAAGACGGGAGACATATCTCCCGTATAAATACGGAAATAAAAGAGTGTATAATAATATACAATCTAAGAACCGAATATAGGTCCAAGGTAAAGACTTCGCTCGCTAGCTCGTCAATGTACCCAATGTATGCATCACAAACCTGCCAACCGCATTAAATATAAACACGGAAGCCACAGTCAGTGGGGAGTAACTCCGAGTTCTCCCAGCCACGAAATGTCGAGTTTAATGAAACATGAATAACATAAAAGCAATGTATATGAAAAATACAACACTTAAACATATATGATATGCTTTTCATGTTATGAAACAATTAACTAACATATAACCTATCATATGAAAGCTATCATGTGAAACCGATAATAAAATATAACAAGAGGTAGGGAAGCTGGTATGCTAGCTCAGAGGTTACCCTGTAACATGGCCATGATACACTCAAACCCTAATCAAAACGTAATCATGTGAATCAGTTAACAATCGGGAATCCAAACTCTATCAATCTTAGCCGGCTTGCATCTCACCTTCTAAAACTCATAGAATCATACAAACATGAAAGACCAATACTTCTACAAACAGGCATAAGTTCTTAGCACCGTCAATAGAAGACTTCTGTAACTCAAGTCTATACCACGAGGTAGGATATACTTAAATATTTAGGCTCAGCGGTCACTCTAGTAACATGGCCCAAATACCAAGCACACATCTAGGCTCAGCGGTTACACTAATAACATGGCGCAGATCCAAAGCACATATCTTAGCTCAGAGGTTCCTCTCAGAAACATGTCCAAGATACGACTCAACCCTAAACCTAGACTGCGCAGACCTAGAGAAATGCGAAGATCCATCGCATCCAAGACCCATGATACAATAACATGAGTACACCCTAAGAAGATCCATCAAAGGGGTTGGCTAGTACTAAAGCTGACTCCATTTCCCAAAGTGGAAACCATGGCAGCCATGCCCCGACTTGAAGATCCATCAAGCCGGGAACACAAAAGCTATCAAGCGACAAACTCCATATGCTCGTTAAAGATAGTACGGCTTATCAATGTCATGGTCCAAGATACTCATTTAGAATTAGAATGGTCAAGACGCCATATACTCATAATTCTCTATGGGTACTTAGTCAACACGACACCAACCATATAATCAAACAGTCACGGGAAAAACTTCCTATCATGTGACTAATTGCATATAAATCATATTCAAATATCATATCGCCTCATATCTACTAAGGCTCATTCATTAATTCATTAAATAAAACCTTACCTGAAGACAAATCCCCGACCCGAGTCCCGCGACGGGTCATCAGTCAAAACGGGGCTGACTAGATCTTAGTTTGACCAAACCCGTTTGATCAAACCGGCTAGAAACAGAGTCTTTAACACATAGACTTAAACATAAAAATCAACACATTCATTACATGTTATTTTATTAACTTCTAACATGTGAAATTATTACATCGTACCAAAACCCGTTTGACTAAAAGGATATTAAATTAAACTACGATCTCGTCTTATAATTTCTAACATGTGAGAAATAATAATTTAATGAAAAACCTTTTAATTAAATATTTTACTTCTTAATATTTCTCGCTTGCTAATTATTACAAAACGCGATAAAATAACAATAACTCAAAAACCGTCACAAGTCCCAAAGTGGGACCCACGGGCTGATTTTGGCCGAGACACACATGGGCCTGGACTGGGCCCCACGGCCTAGTTTTGGGCTGTTTTGGCCTTTTTATCGATTTTACTAAAAACCGTTTCTAATTATTTCCCGCATGCTTAACATAATTAAAACCCGTCAAAACAACAACATAACAATCAAACATCGACACAACCCCAAAGACCAAAACCCGGACCCACCATGGACCAACCCAGACCGGGTCTGAACCGGCCTGGACCGGCTGGTTTGGCCCGGTTCACAGCCACCTTATCCGGCCACCACCATCAATCACACCAAATTGTTTCTAACATGTTTTAATTAATCAAACACCCATTTTAACAACCAATTTAACCATCCATCATACAAAAATCATTATTATGAACAATCATAAAAATTCATCAAGAACACTAAACAACATCAAAATTCCATACAACATAGAAATCATACCACTTATCATATTACTACTAAAACTCCATAAATCATAATAACATGAACCAAAACAAAAGATGAACCAAAAATAAAAGAAACAAAAGCTATGTAACATATATTCGTCGAGTAACTCGGAATCGTTACCTAGTTAGCAAAATCAAGTAGCACCAAAATAAGAAGTAAAGAAACCCGTCTACTAATCTTCACCCAAAATATACGAGTCACCAAACTCGTCTTCAAAATCTTCCCCTTATAAGAAATGACAAGAAAAACATTATTAGAATTTAAAACTTGATTTTCCATAATTAAAGTGTTGAAAACGATTTTGACGGAATTGAAATTAAACCGTACTTGAAGATGGAGAGCGAAGAGGAGATTCTAGACATATAAGTTAGGACGGATTTAATTAAGAAATGAAGGTTTTATGATGATTTTGCTCAAGAACGACGAAGAACAAATGAAGAACGACGAATAACGAATGAAGAACGATAAAGAACGATTAATTAGATCTTAATTTGATTGATTGTTAAATGAAAAGTTGTTGGTGAGTAATGAAAAGAAAGAAAATATCAAGGCTTAAGAGGGAAAAAAGAGACGTGTGAAATGGAGAGGAATCGGGTCTGTTTTTACGCGATTTGCGGAGTTTAAGTTGACAGACCGATAAAGTTACAAATATCTTAGATATTTTTATTAGTTTAATCATATTAATTAAAAGATCTAATATGAGTGGAAAAAAAGTGACATGGGGCGTATGACTCATGTCAAAGTCGAGTTTCGGGACTTAAGTTGACCCGGGAATAGTTAAATGACGTTTGGGTTAAAACCGTAAAATTATTCTTTAAATTCCGAATAAATTCAAAATAATTATATTAAATTATGACAAATCTTAATAAATCTAAATAAAAATAAATCAAAAATATTATTTTTTTAAATAAAATTTCGGTCCTCAAACTTATGAGGCGAGTCGGGAAAAAGTCAACGGAAGTCAAAGTTGACTGAAAAGTCGAGAAAAGTCGAAGATGACTTAAAAGTCAAGAAAAGTTTAGAACGACTTAAAAGTCAAGAAAAGTCAATGACGACTTTTAAAAAAATCAAGAAAAGTCAAAGACGACTTAAAAGTCAAGAAAAGCCAAAGACGACTAAAAACGGTCTTTTCATGAAATCACTCAAAAATTCCAAATACGAACGCGGAATTCCAAAATAAGACTCGGAACAAAAATTCCTATTTTAAAAACTTAAGTTCTACTGAAAAGTGTTAGTAAATATTTTTTACTAGAAAAATAGGGTACTTTTCGGGTTGTTACAATCACCCCTCCTTTTAAAAAGTTTCGTCCTCGAAACTTAGAAGAAGGAAAGTAACATATATGTAAGTCTATTTCAAAATTGTTAAAAATATATTCGTAATAAAATTACAGGGTCTTATCACTGGGGCGGAAGGTTCTCGTCAGCTGTTACGAACACCAACGTCCCAAATCAAAGACTTTAAAAGATACATTTTCGCATCAATAAATGAGAAAACTAGTTATCGAACGTCTCCAATCACGAGTCTCAACACTCCTTGACGGTAAAACACTTGAAATCATAAAACATGTCTAAAGCTTTTAATTCAAAAACTTCATAGTAAGAATAATAACTCTATTATCTATTCCTAAAATTTCTAACTAAAGCCTATAGTAATATATCTAAGAGTAATGATACTCGATAGAAGGAACTGAATATTCGAAAGAATAAATCGAATAGAAAGAAGAAAGAAAGAAGGAAAGAATAAAGAAGAACGAAGGGTGAACCCCAATACGATCTTCCCTCTATGAAAATTCTAATGTCGATAGTAACTCGACAATACTAACTGTACAAGTAAACTAGTCCTCAAGGGAGTGCAATATATCCTCAACATTTCAATCATCGGATTCCTACCAAAATATTTCATAAGCATGCCACACCGAGTAGCAATTCCCAATTATTCCAATTCAATTAAAATCTTCTAAGGTTCATCGAAACTATTATTGGAAATCACCATCAACAATATTTATAATTAAGGAAACAAGACCGCTAACAACCACAAAGTAAAGGACTCACTATGAAATCCTTTAATCCAATTTATTCCAAAAATTCATTACCCCAACTTATTTACAATGAACCCTCTCATCCTCAAAAGTTGAATCTCGAAACCTCAAAGAGATTAGCCACACAAATCTCGATTCACTTAACTTTTGCCAAACATAGTGCAATGCAACCATAAATCAATTTATCTATTTTTTTTCCAAATTATTAATACATCGGTTTTCGCTTATGTCGATATTCCTCAAGTAGTCATCATATCCTAATTCCACAAAGTATTTATTCCCGGTAGGGTCCAACATTTAACGACAACAAATTCCCAAGTAACATTAAAAATCACTCAACTTTCTAACCATAACTACAACTATTATTAAGCTTATTTCGATCCTCAAAAGATATTGCAACTTCAAGCTTTCATATTTTAAAACCAATAGGAGAATTTCATCCTAAGTTTATCCTCAAATCCTCATAATTATCTAAACACGGAACTAGCTTAATAGGATGGTTAGTTACCATATTCGAAACTTCTTAATTACTCCAAAATAGACATATCATAAGCATGGTCTTCAAACCAATACTAAACTTCTAAGTCCAAAAGACTAAATTACTAATGAGTTAAGAAGTCCTAGCCAACTCATTCGATCTTCCACCATCGAATATCATGAACTATTTACACACCGTTCATGACAAGTATCTAGCATTAAAATCATTAAACATACCTTACCACACCTTTCTCAAGAATACCAACTCTCACCACCATAGAGTGAAATTAGATCTATACTATTTTCCCCAAATCACAAGTTCATTCTAACAAACACTAATATTCCACAAGATTCAAAGTTCTTCCGACTAAGTATCATATACCACAATCCGATGGTGATGACATCCATAAAAAATGTTACAAGAGGGAGGTAAGGATACCAATGGTATAATGGAGGAACTATTAAGAGTAATTTCCAAGAGGTAAATAGGTTGGAGGAGAAAGAAGCACCTAGATAGAAGGAAGATGGCAAAATATTATAAGAACGAGAGAATTCATAGATGAAGAAGGAATTCACTTCAATTAGGCTTATAACTCTTCAAATCTTCGGTAGAGGATACTCCTTCTAGGTGACACATATTCCACCCTAAGGCGTAATATTGCTCCTAGCAATTTGGCTAGCCACTCAAGCATAGCCTCCTTGGCAATTGTCTTCTCTATGAGGAGGGACCTGGTTGGCAGTAGCAACGATCTCTTCTACACGAGGTCCAACCGTCTTCATAAGAACCAAAACAAATTAAGTTACTCCTAACAATTAGCATAAACAAATAGACTACAACATAAATCCTAATCTACCCATCCTACCCTTCCATCTCACAAGTTTATTATTTTATTAAGTCAAGTTATTTATACTAGGGTACACAAACGTGCGTCGGGAGCAAAAATGCTCTGATACCAACTGTGACACCCTCAAATTTGCGGAAAAATAAACAAGTACTTTAAATAAATAACGAAGGTGTCCATAAATAAAAAAAAGGTTTCATTACAAAAGCAATTTAAATATTATGCTAAGAATTATAACAAGACGGGAGACATATCTCCCGTATAAATACGGAAATAAAAGAGTGTATAATAATATACAATCCTGAGAACCGAATATGGTCCAAGGTAAATACTTCGCTCGCTAGCTCGTCAATGTACCCAATGTATGCATCACAAACCTGCCAACCGCATTAAATATAAACACGGAAGCCACAGTCAGTGGGGAGTAACTCCGAGTTCTCCCAGCCACGACATGTCAAGTTTAATAAAACATGAATAACATAAAAGCAATGTATATGGACAATACAAAACTTTAACATATATGATATGCTTTTCATGTTATGAAACAGATAACTAACAAATAACCTAGCATGTGAAAGCTATCATGTGAAAACCGATAATAAACTATGACTCGAGGTAGGGAAGCTGGTATGCTAGCTCAGAGGTTCCTCTCAGAAACATGGCCGTGATACACTCAAACCCTAATCAACACGTAATCATGTGAATCAGTTAACAATCGGTAATCCAAACTCTATCAATCTTAGCCGGCTTGCATCTCACCTTCTAAAACTCATAGAATCAGCAAACATGAAAGACCAATACGTCTACAAACAGGCATAAGTTCTTGGAACGTCAATAGAAGACTTCTGTAACTCGAGTCTATACCACGAGTTAGGATATACTTAAATATTTAGGCTCAGCGGTCACTCCGGTAACATGGCCCAAATACCAAGCACACATCTAGGCTCAGCGGTTACACTAATAACATGGCCCAGATCCAAAGCACATATCTTAGCTCAGAGGTTCCTCTCAGAAACATGTCCAAGATACGACTCAACCCTAAACCTAGACTGCGCAGACCCAGAGAAATGCGAATATCCATCGCATCCAAGACCCATGATAAAATCACATGAGTACACCCTAAGAAGATCCATCAAAGGGTTGGCTAGTACTGAAGCTGGCTCCTTTCCCCAAAGTTGAAACAATGGCAGCCATGCCCCGACTTGGAGATCCACCAAGCCGGGAACACAAAAGCTATCAAGCTGTAAACTCCATATGCTCGTTAAAGATAGTAAGGCCTATCAATGTCATGGTCCAAGATACTCATTTAGAATTAGAATGGTCAAGACGCCATATACTCATAATTCTCTATGGGTACTTAGTCAACACGACACCAACCATATAATCAAACAGTCACGGGAAAAACTTCCTATCATGTGACTAATTGCACATAAATCATATTCAAATATCATATCGCCTCATATCTACTAAGGCTCATTCATTCCTTCATTAAATAAAACCTTACCTGAAGACAAATCCCCAACCCGAGTCCCGCGACGGGTCATCAGTCAAAACGGGGCTGACTAGATCTTAGTTTGACCAAACCCGTTTGGCCAAACCGGCTAGAAACAGAGTCTTAGCCATCGAGGCTTGAATATAAGAATATCACATTCATTTCATGTTATTTCATTCCATATCTAACATATGAATTTATTAATTCTTACCAAAAACCCGCTTGACTTACATGATATCAAATTAAACTAAAATCTCGTATTATGATTTCTAACATGTGAGAAATAATAATATAATGAAAAGCTTTTAATTAAATAATTTACTTACTAAAATTTCCCACTTGCTAAAAATTTCAAAACACGATAAAATGGCCATAACTCAAAAACCGTCACAAGTCCGAAGTGGGACCCACGGGCTGATTTTGGGCCAACTTGACACGGGCCTGGACTGGGCCCCACGGCCTGTTTTGGGTTGTTTTGGCTTTTTATCAACTTAACTAAAAACCGTTTCCTAATATTTCCCGCATGCTTTAACATAATTAAAACCCGTCAAAACAACAACATAACAATTAAACATCGACAGCACCCAAAGACCAAAACCCGGACCAACCAGACCGGGCTGGACCGGTCTGGACCGGCCTGAACCGGCCTGGTTTGGACCGGTTTCCAGCCCCAAAACAGCCACCCTACACGGTTTTCCCCAACAACAAACACCAAATTATTTCCAACATGATTTTAATTAACAACATCCATTTTAAACATCCAATTCATCCATCATGCATACAAAAATCATGATTATGAACAATCATCACATATGTCAAGAACACTAAACAAAAAACCAAAGAAACAAAACTATGTAACATTAAATCGTCGAGTAACTCGGAATCGTTACCTTAGCTAGAAAAATCAATTAGCACCAAAATAAGAAGTATAAACTAAGAAACCCGTCTTCTAATCTTCCCCTAATATATACGAGTCTCCAAACTCGTCTTCAAAATCTTCCCCTATAAGAAATGACAAGAAAAACATTATTAGAATTAAAATATGATTTTCCATAATTAAAGTGTTGAAAACGATTTTGACGGAATTGAAAATAAACCGTACTTGAAGATGGAGGAGCGAAGAGGAGATTCTAGAAATATAAGTTAGGACGGATTTAATTAAGAAATGAAGGTTTTATGATGATTTTGCTCAAGAACGACGAAGAACAAATGAAGAACGACGAAGAACGAATGAAGAACGATGAAGAACGATTAATTAGATCTTAATTTGATTGATTGTAAAAATGAAAAGTTGTTGGTGAGTAATGAAAAGAAAGAAAATATCAAGGCTTAAGAGGGGAAAAAGAGACGTGTGAAATGGAGAGGAATCGGGTCTGTTTTTACGCGATTTGCGGAGTTTAAGTTGACAGACCGATAAAGTTACAAATATCTTAGATATTTTTATTAGTTTAATCATATTAATTAAAAGATCTAATATGAGTGGAAAAAAAGTGACATGGGGCGTATGACTCATGTCAAAGTCGGGTTTCGGGACTTAAGTTGACCCGGGAATAGTTAAATGACGTTTGGGGTTAAATCATAAAAGTTATTCTTTAATTCCGAATAAATTCAAAATAATTATATTAAATTATCATAAATCCTAATAAATCTTAATAAAAATAAATTAAAAATATTATTTTTTTAAATAAAATTTCGGTCTTCAAAATTACAAGGCGAGTCGGGAAAGTCAACGAGTCAAGTCAACTTAAAAGTCGAGAAAAGTCAAAGATGACTTAAAAGTCAAGAAAAGTTTATGACGACTTAAAAGTCAAGAAAAGTCAATGACGACTTTAAAAAGTCAAGAAAAGTCAAGACGACTTAAAAGTCAAGAAAAGTCAAAGATGACTAAAAACGGTCTTTTCATGAAATCTCTCAGAAATTCCAAATACGAACTCGGAATTTCAAAATACGACTCGAAACAATAAATTCTATTTTAAAAACTTAAGTCTGCTGAAAAGTGTTAGTAAATATTTTTACTAGAAAAAGTGGGCACTTTTCGGGTTGTTACAGCTCCACCATACCCTCCACAAAAACCCTATCGCCACTCACCTTTATCCCTAGAATACGCTGAACATCATGTAATAAGATAGTGATCTCTCCAAAAGGCATATGAAAACTGTTAGTATCCGGCTGCCACCTCTCTACAAATGCACTACATAGATTTTCATCTATGCTGGTGGTCACACAACTCATCAAAACACCAAGCCCACTCTCACTAACTCTCCGGGCAACCAGCTCCGGCACCTTCATCCCGTTCATAGCCTCCATACAACCGGGCCTCTCGTAACACTTGAGCCACGATCTCGCCGGCTTGGCCTCCGTCCAACTACTATAAGCCACGTGCCTACCGAAACTAGGTAAGACGTTGAGGTGAACCGGTCCACCCTCAACCACGCACGCCACTAAGACGCCAAGACAAATCCCTCTTCGCCTTCTTCCTCCCCGTGCTAGATGAACCCTGACTAACCGGCACATATCGTCCTCTACCAACCTGTACCACCGTCTTACCTGTTGGTTCGGCTGCCTGGTTCTCTATAAAACACTCGTCATCGGGCTGCTCTGTCGCCCCCTCCGACTCATATCCTGAACCGCCGTCAACATTACCATCATCAACGGCACCTACCCTATAAAAACCTGACGGAAAAACTGTCTCGCTCACAGCAGGCGGGGGCGTAGGGGAAACGTCCATACCCTCTGACTGAGTAGGACGAAAGACAACTCCGGTTTGACGCACTCCGGGTACACGCCGCTAAGATGCCGTCACTTTTCGGCCTTTTGTACGATCAGGGAGCACCATAATGTTTTTTTCTTTATCCATCTGCATGTAAAATAATATAATGTTATGAAATAACGAATAACATATGAAATAACTTATAACATATGAAATAACGAATAAAACATTATTTCAACAGTTATCAAAAACGTATAAAACGTTATTTCAATAGCGATCAATAACTTTACGAGAAAAAATATAAATTTTACACGAATTAAACTACATATGTTTTAGAAAAAATATAAATTTACGAGAATAATACGTCCATCAATAACAAAGAAAAAAAATGTCGACGCCCTACACCAACGTCCAGACTGAACGTTGGTGTCAGTGACCAACGTCCAGACTGAACGTTGGTCACTGATACCAACGTCCAGACTGAACGTTGGTCACTGATACCAACGTTCAGTCTGGACGTTGGTATCAGTGACCAACGTTCAGTCTGGACGTTGGTCAGTGACACCAACGTTCAGTCTGGACGTTGGTCACTGACACCAACGTCCATCCAACGGCTTATTCAACCTCCATTGCGTCCAAACTCAATCCAACAACAATCAAAACCCGTATTCAACAACACAACCCAATCACTAAACTAATTCTAATTATAATTTGAAAAACAATCAACAATTTACTAACAATAACTACTAATTCACTAATTAAAATAAGGAAACTTACTTGAACACAATCAAAACCCGTCTTCAACAACACAACACAATCACTAAACTAAGTCTAATTCTAATTTGAAAAACAAACAACAATTTACTAACAATCACTAAACTACTAATTCAAATAATAACTAACTAAAAGAAGGAAACTTACTTGAACAAGGGGTAGGGTAGCGGCGGCGAACAAGGGGGGTGACGGCACTGTGGTAATGGGGCTGGGGGCGGCGCTGGGGGTGGTGGGTGGTGAGACAAGAGTGAAAGAAATGTGGGTTTAGGGAAGAGAGTGAAAGAAATGTGAGGTAAGGGTAGTGACCGTCTTTTTTATAAAAAAACGTCGACGATGTTTTATAAAACGTCGACGATGTTTCATAACCCGGATAATAATAGACAAACTTTTAAGAGATCTCTAAGACAATACTTAAGAGACTTAAAAGATTTTAGTTTGTTATATAAGGTCAAGAATGATTCATATATTTAATCATAAGATCACCCACCTTATGTTAATTTTATGATGTGGGACAATTTTACTATTTATACATAGTATATTCATCACATCTACAAACTTTTAAGAGATCTCTAAGACAATATTTAAGAGATTCAAAATTTTTGGGTTGATACATAAGGTTTAAGGATGACACCTATTTATAATCCAGTAAGTCTTGCTTGTGACGGATACCATCCGTCACAAGGTTGCGACGGGTCGAATAGTCCCGTATTCATGGGAAGTGGTATAACCGTATAGAAAAAAGTTGGGCGGGATTTTGATTAGACTGTAGGGGACATGATATGACTAATTCACTATTCAAATCAATTTTATTACCTTCCCAATGCACATTTATGACCATTCATACACTCTTCCTCTCATAATTCAAATTCACTACCCTCATTCACTCGTCATTTTCACCGTCCCTCTCTCTTCACTTTCAAAATCACTACCCTCTCTCTTCATCTTTCAAATTCCAGTTAATTTATCATTATTCATCTCATGACAAATCAACCTACAACACCAAACATTAACACATTATTTGGTAACATGGGAAAGAAAACTCCAGCAAAGAAGATACCACCTAAGAAGACAAATAAAGACACATGCAAGTGACACCGTCAAAGAAGGTATTGTCATTGATGGTTTTAATTTTAATTTTAATAAAAAGACACATGCACAATATTTTTGTTTTCATTAATGTTTTTTAATTTTTGTTTTCATTTTATTGTCTTATTTACTGTCAAAGAGGGGTGAAATGAACCAACGTCACAATTAACTTCTCAAAGGAAGAAGGCACAATTAATTTAAATTTTAATAAAAAGACACATGCTACTTACATGTTGTATGAATGTTATAATTAATGACCAATATCACGTTCAATGTATACAACAAAAATGGTTACATGTTGCTGTTGCAATGGTTACACGTTTTGAAATAGTTTATAAAAGTAATATGTGTCCAAGTTGTGGCAACTATGTGCCCATTTTTATCTAACAGTTTGGCAAATATAATTTGAGACCTCACATTCAATGTATACAACTGAAATGGTTACATGTTGTTGTTGTGATGGTCACATGTGTTTTTATTGTTAAAACTTTGAAATGGTTACATATCGTGGTTGAAATGGATACATAATGTTGTTGTGGTTGTTACATGTTGTGGTTGTTGTTGCAGCATGCTGTTTGAATAGTTACATGTTACGTTGTTGCAAAGGTTACACATTTTGAAGTAGTTTATAAAAGTAATATGTATCCAAGTTGTGGCAACTATGTGTCCATTTTTATCCAACATGTTGGCAAATATAATTTGAGATCTCACACTCAATGTATACAACTGAAATGGTTATATGTTGTTGTTGTGATTAGAGGTGATCGTTTGCGGGCTTGGACGGACATGGGCCGGGCTTATCTTTGAAAAAATGTACAGCGAGCCTAATATTCCTTGTCCAAGCCCGCTTAAGCGAGCATACTAGGGTTGTCCATGCCCGCCTAGTTTAAGCTAGCGGGCTTGTCCGTGGGCTTGCGGGCTTGAATGTAAAATATATAAAACTAATTTTTTAATAAAACTAAGGCTAAACTAGACTTAACATATATTCCGAATTAACTAAAACATCGCAAACTCAACTTAACATATACAAATTCTATAATTAAACATGATTATTTTGAAGTTACAAGTCTCCAAAAAAAGTAACGATATAAAAAAATTTATAACTACTTACTTTATCACTAATACAAGTTTTATTTCATTTACTCTTGTTGTATATTTTTACTTTATTAGCTTTTTGTTTATATGAAACATAATATTTTAATTTTATATATGTTTAGCGGGCTTGGCGGGCTTGTCCATGGGCTTCTTAATCATGTCCATATCCGCCCAAGAAATATAGCGGGCCGAGCTTGGCCCGTCCGTCAAATATTTTTTTTAATTTCTTCTTGTCCAATCCCGCTTAAGTAGCGGGCCAAACGGGTCGGCCCGAAGTTGATCAGCTCTAGTTGTGATGGTCACATGTTTTTTTATTGTTGACATTTTGAAATGGTTACATATCGTGGTTGAAATGGATACATAATGTTGTTGTTGTTAACATTTGAAATGGGTTGTTGTGGTTGTTGTTGTTGTTGTTGTTGTTGTTGTTGAGATGGTCACATGTTCTTTGATTGTTAACATGTTGTAATGGTCAAATGTTTGATTGTAATGGTCTCAAATTGAAATGGTTACATGTTGTTGTTGTTGTTGTGGTTACATGTTGTTGTTGCATCATGTTGTTGGAATGGTAACATGTTGTTGGAATGGTACCACATTTTGAAGTAGTTTATATAAGTAATATGTATCCAAGTTGTGGCAACTTTGTGTCCATTTTTATCTAACATTTTGGCAAATATAATTTGAGACCTCACATTCAAGTATATAACTGAAATGGTTACATGTTGTTGTGATGGTCACATGTTCTTTGATTGTTAACATTTTGAAATGGTTACATGTCGTGGTTGAAATGGATACATAATGTTGTTGTTGTGGTTACATGTTGATGACACAAGATTTGGGAGGGAAAGAGGTGGGTGCAGATGAGCCGGAGGGGTCAAGAAATGAAAGTGGCATGACGACTCTTGGTGGTGAAGGCGACGCAGGCATTGAAAGATCTGGTTTTCCTCGCGGAATTCCACGCCCTTGAGATGGTGAAGCCACCGTCATTTGACCTTGGGTTAGGAGAAATAGGCGGTCCAAGAGAGGAGAACGGCGCTCCCAGGGGCAATATGATAGCGACCCGCACGAGGGCAAAAAAGGCAACTGGCAGGAAGTAGTAGTTTCATGATTGGGGTCTTCTTTTGGACATGTTTAAGGGCCTTATTTTGACCATCCTCTATGGCCTTTTATTTTGGACACGCTTTATAGCCTTATTTTGTGCGTGGTGTATGGTCCAATTTTATTTTGGACACGTTTTAATGTGTATGTATTTTTATGACTTTTTGTATCCTAAAATGGGCGTCACCGTTCATGACTGTATTATATAACTTCATTTGGGCATGGTATTTTCGAAATTTGTTCATATAAATTGGTCAGTGGTTACATAATTTGAATGGTAACATATTCGAAAGTAATGTGCACATATTCTAATAGAATGTGAACATAATGTAACCATTTATATTGGTAACATTATTATTGGTAATGTGCACATATTCTAATAGAATGTGAACATTGTTATGTAACCATTTATATTGGTAACATTAGCTGATATATTGGTCACAAAATGCTGATATATTGGTAACATAAGTTTAGCACATCATCAATTGTACGTTAAATGGTCACTTAGTGAACAATTACCTAAACATAACCAATTTTCACATAGTTGTCCAAATATGATAATGTTGAAAAAATTATATATAAATGGATGGCCATGTAATATCGTAGTTCACAAAATAATGCCAAAATAGGCATATTACATTGCAAGTGGTCTGGTACTAACGTAAGCAAAACGTTGCACTTCTGTGGGCATCCCATGTCTTTGCAAAATGTCATAATGTTGCCATTTCTACAACGTTCATAGTAGACGCGGAATCGGAATGTAAACATCGCCATTCTGTGTTATGTTGTCTTTCCCTGTTTGAGCTTTCTTGTTCTTGCCGACGTTCCTTTTTCTTCCTTTGGCTTCTCCCTTTAGTCGTGCATCGGATTGACTTCTCCTTTTCGTCCTGCGCATGAGCATACAAAGTATCTATTGACTTCAGGTGTGCCAGCCCCATTCAGCCTGCAGGAGGTTGCTTTCCTAATACTGAAACCCAAAGCCTGTGAATGTTTCTTATACATCTCGTAGATAACTTCCCATTTTGATGCTTTCATCCCCACTAATGACTTTGAATAATCTGTACCTGCGAAAGTTGACAGGGTAACATTAGTACCAAAAATACTAACATTTTATTGTTCTACCATAACATATTATCAGGGGTACATTATGGGGAATAATGGTAACATATCACATGCATAAGAAAATATAGAATAAAGATATTGGGTGACATTACGCCCTAATATAATGACATTTGGAAAGGGAACATTACTACCAAAAATACAAACATTTTGTTCTTCTACGAAAACCGATTACCAGGGGTACATTAGGGGGAATAATGGTAACATGTCATCTGCATAAGACAATATATATAAAGGATACATGGTGATATGGTTATTACCAGGGGTACATTAGGGAAAATAATGGTAACATGTCATCTGCATAAGACAATATATATATATATATATAAAATACAGGGTGACATATTTATTACCAGGGGTACATTATGGTGAATAATGGTAACATGTCATCTGCATAAGACAATATATATAAAAGATACAGGGTGACATGGTTATTACCAGGGGTACATTAGGGGAAATAATGGTAACATGTCATCTGCATAAGACAATATATCTAAAAGATACAGGGTGACATGGTTATTACCAGGGGTACATTATGGTGAATAATGGTAACATGTCATCTGCGTAAGACAATATATATAAAAGATACAGGATGACATGGTTATTACCAGGGGTACATTAGGGGGAATAATGGTAACATGTCATCTGCATAAGACAATATATATAAAAGATACAAGATGACATTACGCCCACATATAATGACATTTGAAAGGGTACATTAGAAACAAAAATACAAACATTAGGGCAAACTATGTTAGTAAGCCCTAGAATGGCTAAACTACAACAACAACATCAACAACAACAACAATGGCGCATCAACAGAAAGTACAACAACAATGACTCAACAACAGCAACAAAACCAATGACTCAGCAACAACAACATCAACAATGGCTCAATAACAACATGAAAAATAATAATTATAATTATAATAAAAATAGTAGTTTTTCCTAAAATTCAAAACAACATACAAACCTTTACTAATTGTCATTTCCGCAGAAAATCCATCCTTATGGCACCATCATCATCATTCCCTACAATACCGTCGTCGTTTTGAACAACCAACTCAGCCACTGTATTAGGCTTGACATTTTCATCCGGCATTTTTTATTTAGAAAAATTGGGATATTAGGGTTTGGTTTTGTGAGGTTTTTTATGGTAAAATTTTCAGAAAAGAATGGAGGTGAATGGATGAAGGTATGGATGAGAAAAGAATGGAGGTGAGTGAGGGAAATTGTCACTGTTTTACCTGCAAAAGAAAGTGGGAGCATTTAATGCAAAAGTAATAAAATCTAATAATTAGTAATAAAATATGTAATGTAGTACGGGGTAGGGGAGTAGGTAGTGCAGGCTATTGTTGATCCATTTGCACATGCTCCGACCCATTTCAGTGCAATGTAGTATGTATTCGACCCGTCGCAAGCTTGCGACGGATAGTGCCGTCACAAATGAGAATTTGTGGGAATAGTATGACCTAGTCGTAGATATGATATAATGAAGTCTAAATATAGAATAATTCATTAAGCGGGAAAATTTTGGTAATATCTTATTCTTGTAGTATAAGGGCCATTAAGGGGGATTTTGTAAATATATATAATAAGATGATTATGTGTCAGAAGATAAAGACATTAGAATATAAGATGGAACAAGAAAATAGGATAGATGATCAAGATTCGTGTCCATTAGTGTCATTATGAAAAGGCTACACTTACTCCTTGTGTAAAAGATTTTCATACAACCCAACTAAGAAATCGATTAGGCCAAGGTCGGGTCATGTGGTTTACACGAACTGGCCAAGGCCCATTCATGTAAACTACATGACTTAGGCTTGGCCAGGTCGTGTGTTTCACACGTATGGACCAGGTAAAAAAATTATTATTTTTTCCCATTGCATTCGTCTCGATGAGATAAACGGTTTGGAAAAAATCATCGAAAACACACCCGAGCGCAAAATTATGGTCGCATAAAGCTTTTCTCTGTTACTAATTGTCATTTTTTGTGTCCAATTTAAATCGATGTTATTTATCGCTCGTGTTATCAATCATTGTCAAATGATGGCGTTTGGGGAAAATACGTATTTTTAGGACCATAATACAATTAAATTAGTTATTTTAAAAATCGTTTCCGAAACTCAACTACGATAAAATGATATGAAGGTGTTACAAAGTATGCCATGTATAAAAGGGATAATAGGGAAAACAAGTATATTAGGGGGCGTAGCAAGTAAACTAGGGAGCGTGATATAGCAATTCCCTTTCGAAAAGGTTACACTTACCCCTCCTAATTAGGATTTTCATACACCCCTAATAATAAGTTAACGTATGACATTATTTTTTCCAATTAAATTAAGGCAAATGTTATATACAGCACACTGGGTTGTCTTTTAGCATTAATGACTTATTCCTCCGGTCAAAGTAGTTAATCATTAAACTTCTTCTACAATATATTCTTTAAAAATTGACGTACTGCTACCAAACCAAAAAACATTCATCCTCCTATCTTTGTCATCTTGCTTTCACATTCAGTAGTACGTCAAAAACGCTTTCAGATTTTAATTTTCATAAGACATTGATGTTTGTTTTGGATTTGAATGAACCTCCTCCAACTGAGGATGAAGAAGATGTACTTTTCATTGGCCAAACCTTTGAAAGCCAAGAAGAGGCATATATATATATATATATATATATATATATATATATATATATATATATATATATATATATATATATTCTGAGGCAAGTTATAATGAGTCCACCTTCAAAATTGAGTCCATGAGTCCTCATCTTGCCCTTTGGATGAAAGAGATGGAGGGACAAGATTAGAACAAGATGGAAGGCTAAGATTAAAAGAAAAATGAATGGACAAGATTAGAACAACATGAAGGGACAAGATTAGAATAAAATGAGTAAGTTTTAATGACTTTCACCTACATTCCGAGTATAACTTTAATAATTATTTATGTAACTTCAACCTTTTTTTGTGTAACTTTAAATAAAAATGTGATTTAAACTATATAAATTTGAATTTATGTAATTTTAAGACAAATTTATGTGATTTTTGTTTTTTTTATGAGGCGAACTTTAGTCATTAAGAGTGAAACTTCAACCATCATTTTTGTAACTTTAAATTAAAATGTGATTTCGACTATATAAATTTGAATTTATATAATTTTTAAACAAATTTATGTGATTTTAGTTGTTTATGAGTATAACTTTAATTCTTAATTGCGTAACTTTAACTTAAAATATGAATTAATTTTAATATTTTAGTAAGTGTAACTTTAACCTTTATTAGTGAAACTTCATTTATTAATTGTGTAACTTTAGTCAATTATAGTGTAACTCATGTTTAGGTAACTTTAGTCTTTTCTAGTGTAATTTCAATCCATACTAATGTAACTATAGTCATTAATTAAGTAACTTCAGTCCTTAATGAGATAACTTTAGTCCAGTGCAACTTTAGTCCATAATTGTGAAACTTTAGTACATACTAGTGAAACTTTAATACATACTAGTGAAAAAATAGTACTTACTAGTGAAACTTTATTACATAATTGTGAAACTTTAGTACATAATTGTGAAACTTTAGTACATAATTGTGAAACTTTAGTACATAATAGTGAAACTTTAGTACATACTACTGAAACTTTAGTCCATAATTTTGAAACTTTAGTCCATACTAGTGAAACTTTAGTATATAAAAAAAAGATCTGAAATGATGTTATTAAATGATGTAACTTAAGTAGATCATTATGTCACTTTAGTCCGGAATGATGTAACTTTAGTTTAGATCTAAACAAAATCAACCAAACAACAACAAAAAAATCAACTAAACAACAAAAAAAATCAACAACAAAAAAACAGAACCAAAAAAAAATGAGATTTATAATAAAAAAAATAGAAATTCAAAAAATAACAAAAAATAACAAAACAATAAAACTTTAGTACATAATAGTGAAACTTTAGTGAATCGAAAAAAAAATATATACAAAAAAATGAGATCTTACATAAAAATAGTGAATCGAAAAAAAAAGGTGGTGGTAGTTTTTTTTTTCAGATCTAAAATGGTAGTGCTTGTTTTTATTTCACCTTTTTTTTCAGATCTAAAAAATGAGACTAAAATTGTGACGGTACAAATTTGAAAAAAAAAAGATGGTGGTTGTTCTCTATCTATGTAACTTTTAGTTATAAACCTATTAAATAATGTAACTTTAGTCAATAATTTTGTAACTTTAAGCCGGAATGGTGTAACTTTAGTTTAGATCTAGAAAAAAAAAGACATATATAAAAATAATGAGATCTAAAATAAAATAGAAAACATAATAAATCTGAAAAATAAAAAACAAGATTTGAAATGATAGTGGTTGTATTTTTTAACCTTTTTTCAGATCTAAAAAAATATTCAAAAAATGGCTAAAATATGATGGTATAAATCTGAAAAAAAAAATGAGAAGGGGAGAGGCGGCAGGAGGGAGCCGAGAAGAGCAGAGGGAAGAGGGAAGACGACGGAGGAGTGACGGGGTGGAGGAGTGACGACGGAGGATGAGGGAGGAGTGACGACGGAGGAGTGACGACGGAGGAGTGACGACGGAGGAGTGACGACGGAGGAGTGACGGGGAAGAAGGGATGAGGGGTGGCGGATGAGGAGTGACGGTGGAGGAGTGGTGGAAGAGCATTGGCGGCGGTGGAGGTTCGGTGGTAGTGAGGGATTGGAGGTTTTTTTTTTGAATTGTTTTTTTAGAGATATGTAGAGAGATAAGGGAGGTAGAGAGAGAGTGAGATATGTGAAAATGAAAGAAAATGAGTGAGTGAAGGGTATTTATATTAGGGTTTGAAGGAAGTTGATTGTATGTGTCTCACACTCCTAGCCTTCTATTTTGTTTTAATCCTAGCCCTTCATCCTCCTAATTCAAGGGCTTGGATAAGTACTCAAGGACTCAAATATACTAAGGAGACTCATTTGAACCCACCTCTATATATATATATATATATATATATATATATATATATATGTTGGAGTAGGTGTCCTCCACAAAAGTGCGCCACATAATAAATCTTATTATGGAATATAATTGGGATATTTATTGACTATATATATGATTAGTCAGTTATTAAAGTAAATCAACTAACGTTGGCTGGACTAGAGTTTGGGTTATTCGTTTGCGGCGGGGGTGCTCAATGATTCCCTTCGTCACACCTAAAGGATAAAATCCAAATAGTGAACTAATTATTGGTATACGATAAAGTTAATTCGTACATTACATATTATTCGATATGTACAGAGAGCTAATTGTTAGAAATGGAGTTAAGAACTCAAATTCGATTTAACTTATTTTCAATTAGCGATATTGACTAATAAATTTATATCGTATTTTAATACGATTAAATAAGATTTTACTTAGTAATTAATCGTTAAATTACTAAATTAGTTGAGGTTTTGAGATGGAGGTAATTAGTTAATTATATTTACAAGGAGTTGTAAAATAAATTAACTAAGCATTGTGGGACCCATTATATATTGATATAATGGTAAAATATTACTTAAAATGTTAAGTACATATTATTTATTTAATTGAGTCATATAATTGTATATGATCAAATTAACACTTAATTATACAAGATAATTAACCATATGATCAATAAGTATTTGTAAGACAAATATCAAAAATCAAAAGGGACCAAACTAAGGCCATTGTGGCCGGTTGGCTAGTAGTTACATGGTGATGATTTTGTTCTTATTTTTACTCTTTAGTTACTTTATGAAAGTGACATAACAAGTAGTAAACAATCATCACTTGTTCTACAACACTCCACTCTAATGCATGTGATCAAATGAACAAAATAAGAGCCCTATTTTGGCTTGTGAAGTCCGGCCAAATGGCCTATAAAATGTTCAAGAGTTGCTCATTGTTTTACTACTTCATTTTGTGCTTTGTTTACTTACTTCTCTCAAAACCTCATATTCTTACTAAAACTCTCAAACACTAATATTTACTAAGTATTACTAGTGTAGTAATATAGTCATAATATTAGTAGAATAATATCTATCTTATTATCTAGTTAATAATAAGGGTAGATTATTTGGGTTAATCTTGGTGCAACTTAGAGGAGATCTTCTACTTTGGAGATTATTTGTGTTCATCCATATTATTAGCTCAAGAACAACACGAAGGAGTTCTTGTTGTGCCCTTATATTTTCCATATCAATGTGAGGAAATTTCTTCTCTTATATAAATGTCTTTATATTTGCATGCTTGTTACATAGATCATTATAAACTAAATTAAAAAGTAATTTAGTAAATAATTAGAGGAGTCTAATTAAGGTCTATGGACTTTCAATGATCTCAACTTTGGTATATAGATACGAGTTGTGATTCTTACCCTATTTAATTGTAATTAGGGCATCCTAGCAAGGATAAAGGCAAGGACAAGCAAGCCTAAGAAGGATCTTCAATGGAAGCTAAGGTAGCTACCCATAATTGAAGACCTATGGAAGCTTGGTCTCATTTTGAATTGTCTAAATTTTGGGATGTATTTTGAGATATTGTTTTTAGAACTTTTATAATTTCCTTGTTTGACATGGAAATTTGTTCAAATCCTTTTATTGACATTGGTTGAAAATGGATTTAGTGACTTGTTTTTTCAAACCAAGTCACTCAGTTTGTTGAAACTTTTAGTTCTAAAAACATATCATCATACTCTACTTGCACTAATAACATAAATAGTATCGACTCAAATTGATCATATTAGTATTATGATGATTGGATCATTATAATAAAAGGCTAAGAATTCGATTCTCACTTTGAAATGTCAATTGCTAAGTCAAAATTGAGTTATTGAACTCAAAGTAGGGAATCTATCAAACCAATTGGCCATACCACTTATAAAGAAAGTAAATGACAGGAATATGAGTTCACCTCTTTAGCTCTTATAGAACTAGTCTATGTTGAAGCTAAGATTCGATGTCTTTACAAAGAAGTCTTTGGTAGATCACTTAAGGTCATATTGTGATACTTCTACCTCCCTTAAGAGTATGAGAACAAAATTTTTTGTGGCTCATAAGGCTATCTTTAAAGAAAATAGTTGTATTTTTCTAAAGATAGAGTGGGAGAAAATAAGCCACAACGAAAAACTAGTTAGGAACTAGTGAGAAAACCAAAAGAAAATGTTCTTAGGTTAAAATCAAGACTAGTGAGGAGACCAAAAGAAAGCGTTCTTAGGTGAATCCTTAGACTAGTGACGAGACCAATAGAAAATGTTCTTGAAATAATAAGATTATGATCTATGAAGTGGAAGTACCTAGAAGTTTTAAAAAATTTGATTTTCTAACATAAGAGACGTATGAAACTAAATGGAATCGATGCAAGGGAATGATGTTTTAGAGTTGTCCAAACATGAAGCTTTTTTAATTGGATGTGTCCAATTATAGTTGCATGGATAGACATGTAGATGTCTACAAAAGCTAAGTTAATTTGTAACTATGCTTAGATCCAAATCATCAATGAAATACCTCAAAATAGGTAATCAAAACCACATGTCCAAATAGGGATTTGGAATAGGATGTGTACATGACACAAGCCTATGGTATGTATCTACCTAGAGGTTATGATGATCTTTTCTCTTATAAGATAATAGAAAGGTTTCACTCGAATTGTCAAAAAGTCATGTATTGACATGAAATACAGTGGGAGTTAAAGTCATGTATAGACATGAAGTTAAGTGGGAGTTTAAGTTATCATGTAAAGACATGAAGTTCAGTGGGAGAAATTGTTTTCCACGTGAATTACGTTTCACTCATTAAGAGTGACATATTCATATTACCTTTTTGAAAGGAGTGGTTGGATTTTAATGTTGGATGAAAGAGGGCAACATGTATACTAAAATCAAAATCTATTGTGGAATAGAAGATTTTAGCTTGGCATTGAAAAAGTATCTTATATCGATAAGATTCTTAATCTATTCAACAAGTTAAATAGGTTGTTTATGTTGATAAAAGTGGGATCACTATGAAAGGGTCATAGTCATCCACTGAACCTAAGAAATGTTGTTCACATGATACCAATCATGTATGCCATTACATGCACATACCTAAATGAATTGTATGCTGGGAGCATGACAAGCCTAAAACAAAATAATCCACATGAAAGTCATTGGATAGCCTACGAGAACATCCGTAGAGTTCTCAAGGAGGACTAGGGATTCATTCTTGTGTTTGATAGAGAAAATTTGATAATGTGGTAAAGGTTACACAAACCCAAATTTCCAAACTTATAAGGATTTGTAGAAATCCTAGGCGTACCTTTGTTATATAAGAAGCGAATAACTAAAAGGATGATTGAAGAGTCAATCATTATAAATTCTACAAATAGAGACCTAGTACATTATGATGAGGATAAGGTGGTTTAAAAGGAACTAATAGTAGATCCTTTCACCTAAATACCTATCAGTTATCATGATAACAAGTGGGAGTATCTTTCAAATTAAAGAGCCCAACACTAGATAGAGATCTAGACATGTACATAGATGAATTCATGTTATTAGGAATAACGTTGGATGGAAAGAAAAAGCAATTCACAAGGTTGGAATAAATGAATATATGGTATATTCACTACCCAAGCCTTTATTGCATTTAATAAGATCGTCGTGAATTGTCATAGACGAAATAAACTTTAGATTATATGATATGAAGCAATAACATTGTGTTGATTGTTCATATATGATAATCACATTTATCGTTTGAGTTTCTGAAAACTCATCTTGTGCTTTGTTAAATCCAAATGGGTTGTAGAGACAATTTTGAACCCCATTAAAGTGGACTGTATTAACATAGCATTGGCCCATAGTCACTTATATGAGGTGACATCTCAAAGTGACTAGATTGTGGTGCGATAAATGGAAAGTTCAACTGTCATAGGGTCATAGGGATGACCAATCAATCACATAGATAGACTGTAAGGGACAATCTGTCGGGCAGTGACCGCTTATAGAATTCTGGCAATTCTTGTAGCCTGGTCGTGGCAAGAGCTACTAGTATTCTTTTGAGTCAATTCTTTGACTAAAGACTGTTCGTCTAAGGTAGCACGGTTTCAGAGTGACTTTGATTTATGCTCTACGACCTTCGTAACTGGGGTCAAATGGGCATCTTTTGGGTCATGATGAGCTGTGGCTATGCGAAGGGAATAGTGCGATAGGAATTGTCCACCCCTTGTTAGGGTTGTTTTAAATCTCAAGGCCACTCGAGGAGGAGTAAGCTGAAAATGCGTGGCCACGCTTGGAAGGTATCTATGGTAGATAATTCCGGTCAGACAGTTACTCTCCAGATCGAGGAAACCACTCTTGATATGATCAAATGCAAGTACGACCTACAAGACACCTTGCATTGAGTGGGAGATATTGTAATAGGACAAGAGAATTGGTGACGCACACTTGTCTCGGACAAGTGGGAGATTGTTGGAGTAAGTGTCCTCAACAATAGTGCGATCACATAATTAAATCTCAATAATAATAATACAAAGGGATGATGAATATTATAGTCAACTGGTCAACATAAATCGGTAACGATTGGCTCAATTGAGTTTGACGTTACTGTCGTATGACGGTGGTGATCAGTTGATCCCTTGAGGTCACACCTAAAGGACAATCCCCTAATCATGTACATTAATTAATTGTATAGTGATACAGATTAATTCATCCCTTAAAATGAACCAAGTTTAAATTGTGAGTGAGAAATATATCTTATTGTAATATGATTAAATAAGATTCATTTTGGTAATTTAATTGTTATATTACTAAGAATGCATTATGTTTATGAAACATTTGAGATAAGTAAAATTGGTCGATTATAATTACAAACTGTTGTAGATTATTTTAACCAAATTTGAGAGGGCCCATTTTATTTACATGTAATTATAAAATGTGACTTAAAATGTTAAGTCTAATTTATTTGTTATGAAATTGCATTTAAATTTGTTAAATGTACATTTATAAGCCTAATTACATGTTACATGTCACATGTCACACTTGTGACAAATGACAAATTGCAAAAATAAAATGGACACCCATATTACATGGGTACACCGGTTTTTGTGGTGTTGGTGGGTATGATTTTAGTTTGTATTTTATTCTAATTAAGAATTAGAACAAATCATTACTACAATAATCCATACACTCAACCTTACATTGTGAAGAACAATGTGAAAATGACAACACCCCACCCATGTGGGGTGTTGTGTGTCCGGTTCTCCCAAGCCAAAAGAGGGCTTGTTTTTCCTCTTATTTATTCTATACTATCTCATATATTTTCATTCATGCAAAATCACTACTTCTCTCTAACATCTCACTAAACTTAAGAAGTTTACATAATACTTAGTGTTCATATTCTCTAATAATATACTAGTGTAGTATTAAGAGTTATTAGATCATTTTAAAGGGTTACTACATTTAATACTAGTGTAGTATTATCTTGTAGAGATTAAGGGTAGTCTTGGGTACAACTAATTGGAGAGTTTCTACTTTGAAACTTGGATTTCATCCTCATCTTACTAGCTCAAGATCAATATTTGAAAGGAGTTTAAATATTGTGCCCATTTCCATATAATCAATGTAAGGAAATTCTTTCTTCTAATTCTTTTGTTATGCATGCATAAGATCTATATAGTTTAAGGGTAAACTATTAATTATATGATATTAGAAATGTCTAATATCGAGTTTAAGAAACTTACAGTTTACGTGGATTTTGAACTGCCAATTGGGCAATTTGAGTATCAACTATCTTGTTATGAGCTATCAACTGTGAGATCTGAGCATCTTGCTTTTGTTGTATCATAAGACTCTGCTGCAACATGGCTTTTAATTCCGCCATATCATTACTTGGAGGTGGTGGAGGTGGAGGTTGTTGAATGTTTTGGCCACCTTGATTGGAACGGTTAAAGTTACCTTGGGAATTGCGATTCTGAGGAATCACATAAGATGAACCTTGTTGCTGAGGTGGTGGTGGGGTAGGATTAAGAACATTCTGACTTCGGTTGAAGAAATTGGGATGCTCTCTTGTCCTTTCATTGTAGAAGTTAGAGTATGGTGAACGTTGCTTAAATGATTGAAAAGCAAGCACTTGATCAACCGTACTCATACAATCCACCGCATTATGCCCCATAGTACCACATCTTTCACAGGTTGACTCTTGTTGAACCATGGCATGAACCGTTTGCTTATTTTCCAAGGACTTTGAAGTTTGTAACTCGGCAATTTTGGCAGTTAATGCCTCCAAGTGAGCTGCAACTGCATTATCCGAACCTCCTCTCCTCACATTACCCCTAGGATTCCCATACTCAGCAGTGTGAGTAGCCATCTCATTAATTAACTTCCAAGCATTGGCATCAGTAGTGTTATTTTGGAATCTCCCATTAGCAGCAGAATCTAACAATGTCCTCTGATCATCATATTACTCATTATAAAATTTGCTGCATAAGAACCAAGTATCAAAACCATGATGTGGAACAGACTTGACAAGCTTTTTGAAGCGAACCCAGGCTTCATTAAAGTTCTCATTATGAGCTTGTTTGAAACTTGTGATTTAACTTCGAATGGCATTGGTTTTCTGTGGCGGAAAATATCTTTTGTAGAATGCAAGAGCCAAAGAATTCTAATCGGTGATTCCAAGTGCAGCCATATCTAACTCACTCAACCAATCTTCTGCCCCGTCTCGTAATGAAAAGGGAAACAACACCAACTTGTTCTGATCTTGTGTCACCCCACCCGTTAAAGGAATAGAGCAGCAATAGTTAGTGAATTTCTCCATATGCTTAGCAGGATCCTCAGTAGGGCTTCCTCCAAACATGTTTCGCTCCACCAAAGAGATATAAGATGGACGAATCTCAAAAGTACTATTACCCGTAGTAGGGAGTTTAAATCCCTTGGGGATAGATGCAACGGTAGGCTCCGAATGGCTGGCTAGAGTAGGCATGGTTGTAGTGGGTGCAGAAATAGGTGTATCCTCTTCTAAGGATGGTTTTTCTGCGACGAATTCGGCGTAAACTGTTTCAAGCGTACTCAAGTCTTCCGCTTCTTGAATTTCCTTCCAAAAGTTTCGTCTAGACCGGAGAGTCTTCTCTGGTTCGGAATCGTAGGGCACGAGAACGGACCTAGAACACCTGGGCATAAACAAAAACTAAAGAAAAGGATGAGAACGGTCTCAAGGAACTTAGGTTCCCTGAGACGAAAAAGACAAACTAAGTAGAAACAAACAGAAAGTTGTTGCCTCCCCGGCAACGGCGCCAAATTTGATAAGGGTAAAGTCGCGGCACCTTAATCAAAGTAAAACCTAATTCACTACTAACTAATAGTCAGCGGTAAGCAAGGTATCGAATCCACAGGGAGGCGGTAGTATTCTAATCTGTTAAACTAAGTTCGTCTCTAAGTAACAATTTCGGGGTTTGAGATTGAGTTCTAAACTAAAAGCAATTAACAATAACAATAAATAATAACAATAACGATAACAACTAATAATAATAACAACTAATAATAAGCAACAACAACTAATAATAAAAGGTTGAAAACAATAAGATTAAAAGTCTAGGGTCTCAGGTTCACTAGGATTATTGTTCAGGGATAGGGATGAAATCAACTATCATGCAATAAAGTTATCTAAGGTCACAAGATCGATCGATTCAATTATGCCCTTTAGATCTACAATTTAACATGTGATCGCTATCATTAAACGAGTTCTATTCAATTATCGTAGCCTATCTTAGTCTTAACCCGGTCGGTGTTAATCCTAATTTGCGAGACTAGTTAAATAATCCTGGCCAGTAATCAAACAACTAGAATTAAAACGATAATCAAACGATAACCATGCAATTGCAATTCAATTAATTAATCTACCCCTTCTAACAATCCTAGATCCTCTTTCAACCCTAGAAAGAAATTTAGCTACTCATGACGATATAAACAACAACAATAATAATTAAAGTAAACATGATTAACAACAATGAAAGGATGGACAAAGAATAATTAAAGAACTAGAAGACAATTAAGTTGAATAACGAAGAAAGATTAAGAATACCGATTACAAGCTTGAACTAAAGACAATCGTCTTTGATGAATAAAATCCAGAGGCAAAGAAAGCTAAATTAGGGTTTCTAATATTAAAGCATGAAAAAGCATAAAAAGCATGAAAAAGCATGAAAGACGAGCTTTCCTTTTATAATACAAAAATCTATTTAATTAGGTTAAAGTTTAGGAGAATATGAAAAAGTCGTCGAAAAACTAGGTTGCTCGATCTAGCAAGGGTATTTTGCTAGATCGAGCAACCTTCAGCCCGACTCGATCGAGCAAGGGACTATGCTCGGTCGAGCATCCCTTCTTTTCGCTTGTTTCTTTGATTTTCTTCATTTCTTCTCTTTCGTTCTCGATTCCCGTGCCTAACCTTCTACGGTCCGACTCCGCCATGCTTCATATCTACTCAAAAAGCTCCAAATGCATCCAATCTGCATTAAAACATAATAGAACGGCAGAATCGATATTCTAGCTAAAAAAGCATAGAAATAAGAAAGGAAAGACGGTAAACCGAGTTATATGTGACTAAGGGAAGCATAAAATATGTATATAAATAATGATCATCAGTCAACTGGTCAACATTAATCGGTAATGATTGGCTTACTAAAGTTTGACATTACTGTCGTATGACGATGGTGATCAGTTGATCTATTGAGGTCACACCTAAAGAGCAACTCCCTAATCAAATAAGTTAATTAATTGTCCAGCGATACAGATTCATTAATCCAATAAATTGAATGAAGTTTAAATTATAAATGAGAAATATATCTTATTATAATATGACTAAATAAGATTCATTTTAGTAATTTAATTTTTATATTACTAAGAATGCATCATGTTTATGAAACATTTGAGATAAGCATAATTGGTTGATTATAATTACAAATAGTTGTAGATTATATTAACCAAATATGAGATGACCCATTTTATTTACATGTGATTATAAAATAGACATAAAATGTTAAGTTTAATTTATTTGTTATGAAATTGCACTTTAACTAGTTAAATATATACATTTATAAGCAAGATTACATGTTACATGTCCATGAATTATATGTGACAAATGACAAATTACAAAAGATAAATAGACACCCATATTATTATGGTGCACCGGTTTTATGGGTTAGAAGAGGCATTTGGATGCTAATTATTAATCTAATATGGATTAGACAAAATGATTAACCTAAAGCCTAAAAACCAAAGCTAGCCTGATTTCTTATGACAAAAAGCAAAGGCATGCTCCCACTACCCTAGGGGTGGCCGGTTATGCTGTTCAAATAAAGAGATGTTTTCTCCTTATTTTAGACAATTTCATATCATAAGTAACTTGCATGCTTATCTCTCATAAAATAAAACTCTTACTAGAAAACTTAAAGAAGTTTTATAATAAACTTGAGTTCTAATTCTCTTCTAATATTACTAGCGTAGTAACAAGAGTTATATGATATATTGTTAAGGGTTACTACCATATATACTAGTGTAGTGTTTTAGCAATGATTTAAGGGTTGTCTTGGGTGCTACTAAAATGAGCGTTTCTATATTGAGACTAGGAGTTCATCCCTCTCATGATAAGCTTAAGAACAATATTTGGAAGGAGTCCAAATTTTGTCCCCTAAAATCTTTTTTAAACCAATGTAAAGAACAATTTTTCCTCGATCTCTTATTTATCTTTATGTTATGCATGAATAAGATCCAATAGTTTAATGAGTAAACTAATTATAAAATGTTATTAGAAATGTCTAATAATGGGTTTAAGAAACCATCAAGCTGTAACAAGAGCCTTTATTGTTGCATGCCTACTCGATTTATTGTTTTTTCGAGTTAATAGTAACTTAAATAAAACTACTAATTTGTGATTTATGAGATAAAGTCATAAAGTATTTTGCATGTTAATATATTCTGGTACTAATGTTATTTTAGGTCATATTGATGATTTATGGAAATTTATATTGCTCAAATATGAATTTTAGTTATTTTATTATATTTTAATGAGTAAAATAGTGTTTAAAATACTAAAACTAGTTAGACTTATCTTCTGACCTTGAAATATTTACATGACTTTACATGTATACTTTAATTACCGTATTTAACATTTCGTATGGATTGGATTTTTTGCTCATGATTTTATGATTTTTATATTATAAAAATGGAATAAATGGAGATTATATAGTTAAAAATAGTTAAACTTCGAATCAGACCATGCAATTTTTTTTATGTTTTTAAATTCATATATAAATCACTGTGTGTAAAAGTTGAGGTAAATTAGATGTGTCTAGCATGACTTATGAATTTTTAATGTAAAAATGGCATAAATAATGACTATTTTAGCAACAATAGCTAAAATAAATTTCATTGCATGAGAAAATTATTTTTGGTTGCGTTATTGTCCCAATTTACAGATCTAAAGTTGAAATTTTAATTAATTTTCACATACTTTATGTATTTTATTTGATAAAACCGATAAAGCGCAACCGTTTTTCTCTAAAATAATTCGAAAGTTTTAACCTTGATTTTTGACATTAAGAATGTCATAGAAATGTTTCAGAATGTTCATAAATTAAAAATTCAAAAATTGAAATTATTGTAATTAAGTTTGGATTTATTTCATTAAAATATGCTTTTAAGGTCTAATTATGAGCAATTATAAAACAACAAGTTGAATTATTGTCAAAAATTGAGTAATACCTAATTTTTTAGTCAGAACAATTGACTTGCACTTAACTATGATTTAAGTATTGTTTGGTGATTTTAAAGTGTTCTTATCACGAATTTCTGTAAAACCGGGTTATATACGATATAAACCTTAAATATGGTGATTTGGCACTTATAATGAGCATGTTCATACATATTATGATTCTACAATTTTATTATGAATGTCTTATTTTGGTTTAAGTAATTTGGAATTATGTAAATTTATCTTAGTATGACCTTAGTTTTAATCGATATTGCCCGAAATGTAAGGGAATATTGATTCAGTTGTAATTTTAATGTGATCTCGCATCACTTTTATTGTATTATTTTATTTTACAAATGTATAATAAGAAAGTCTTGTAATTTTATTGCTTATTTTGTAATCATTTGTAATCCAGGAGTTTCCTAAACACGGTGCCATTCAGAAAGGTGTTTCGAAAGAGACGATGTCCTTGAGAGGCGTGCTTATGAAGTTCTAGAGACCAAAGGAGTTGGTTTCCGATTTGTAATAGAATATATGATTTTCTAGTCTAGGAAAGACCATACTAGGAAATTTTAATATTTGCTTGCATTTTATTTAATATGTTTGCATGCATTGCCAAATTGCCATAACATGACATGCATATTTTATCGAGTCTTCGACCGTGACAATTGCAATTATCGTTAGTTCATCGATTTTGTTTACTTAAACGAGATAGATAATAAATTGGAAAAACCTCTGCTAAATAATAATTGAGATCAAGGCTTACCAAATAGTAGAACCCATGATCTCAATTTCACAAGGAAGTAGGCTCAGCTCACCGGGGTGCTAAACTTGTTACGATGGGTAAGTGGGGTAATAAAGGTTAATACAATGAAATTTGGATTGAGCTCAAAGGAAGTATTCGCGACCGTAGCCGCATGTGTTCCAGGCTTAAGATAAATATTAAAGTAATATTTTCGACCGAGAGTTCTTAAGTAGGATCGATTAAAGAGTTAATCCACTGAATTATGTTAATAAGGGATAAATCGGCTCACCGTGCCCAAGTTGATATGAATTTGGTTCTCGGAATCATTTATAATAGTTGGGTAGAGGTCACTATTTAAATGCTAAACTTGTTTAGAACGTTTACAAGTACATTTAAAACGATAAATGTTAACATTTCCTTCATCTCTTCTTTTGTAGTCAAATTTGTTTAATTCGCAATGGCAACTCCTAATTCGTCCACAACCACAAACGGTCCATGTCCCACAAACGTGTCTTGGCTACGATCCTTCGTGGATCGATGTAAATTAGAAAAGAATGATGCTAATTTTGCCGATTGGGATGCGCAACTCTGCTTGGCCATGGAAGGTGACGACAAGCATCGTTACCTAACCGTGGCCCCTCCAGCTACAACCGAAAGAAGGTCAACCGCCGTTATAAGGAAAGCCTACAAAGCTTACCACAAAGAGTCCGCCGCGATCAAAAATATTTTGATCTTCTCTCTATGGAGGCTGATCTCCAAAGGAGTGCCATAAAGATGAGCAATGTCTATGAGATCTATACAAAGCTTGTGACCATGTTTTCACAAGCTTCAGGGACCATCCAATATGAGACGGCTTCCGCTTCCTTCTACATGAATCTCAAAGAGGACCAAAAGGTTAGCCCTCATGTACTTAAATTGATTGAGCATATTGAGACGCTTAAATTAGAAGGGGTGACCATTCCCGAACAACTCGTTCTCAATCGAGTTTTACATTGCTTAAGGAAAATAAAATCATATGTGTAGTTTACGGTAAACTACAATATGCAAAACATGAAAACCTCCCTCCATGAATTGCACTAGATGCTTGTGCAAGCCGAGAGAGACATGGGGTTAAATGTTAGAACCACCAAGGATGTGCGCAATATTGACAATAAGAGCAAGGGGAAGTTCAAAAGGGGTGGTAAAGGGAAAAAGCCCTCCACTTTCAAGGGCAAAGGTATAGATATTAGGAATAGCTCACAAATGCCCAAGAAGGGTGCCTCCACTGAGGACAAATGTAACAACCCGAAAAGTACCCAATTTTTCTAGTAAAATATCTTACGAGTACTTTTCAGCAAAACTTGAGTTTTAAAATAGAATTTATTGTTACGAGTCGTATTTTGAAATTCCGTGTTCGTATTTGAAATTTTTGAGAGATTCCATGAGAATCCCGTTTTTCAGTCAACTTTGACTTTCGTTGACTTTTTCCCGACTCGCCTTGTAAGTTTGAAGACCGAAATTTTATTTAAAAAAATAATATTTTTAATTTATTTTTATTAAGATTTATTTGAATTTATGATAATTTAATATAATTATTTTGAATTTATTCGGAATTAAAGAATAACTTTTACGGTTTAATCCCGAACATCATTTAACTATTCCGAGTCATCTTAAATCCCGAAACAAACCCGAAACCCGACTTTGGCATGAGTCACACGCCCATGTCATCCTTTTCCACTCACTTTTGGATATTTTCATTATTTTGATTAATCTAATAATACTATCTTAGATATTTATTACTTTATCGATCCGTCAACGAAAATTACGCAAACCGTTTACAAAACAGACCCGATATCACCATACTCCACACGGCTCTCCTTCCTCTCTTAGAGCTAGATATTTGTCTTTCTTTTGATTACAATAACATAATATCTTGATATTTAGTTTAATTAACTTAATATATAATTATATCTAATCAATTACCGTAATATAACTATTAAACCCGAGTCAATTCCGTAACAACAATTTCAAAACCCGACTCCATAATCCTTCTATATGTACACGGCCCATTCTCCACTTTACTCACTAACAACTTTTCATTTTACAATAAATCAAATTAAGATCAAATTAACACTTTCTTCATTCGTTCTTCGTCGTTCTTCGTCGTTCTTGAGCAAAATCATCATAAAACCTTCATTTCTTATTCAAATCCGTCCTAACTTATATTTCTAGAATCTCCTCTTCGCTCTCCATCGTCAAGTACGGTTTATTTTCAATTCCGACAAAATCGTTTTCAACACTTTAATTATGGAAAATCAAGTTTTAATTCTAACAATATTATTCTTGTCATTTCTTATAGGGGAAGATTTTGAAGACGAGTTTGGTGACTCGTATATATTAGGAGAAGATTAGTAGACGGGTTTTTCTTTACTTCTTATTTTGGTGCTACTTGATTTTTGCTAGCTAAGGTAACGATTCCGATTTACTCGACGAATTAATGTCACATATCTTTTGTTTTTGGTTCATCTTTTGTTTTAGTTTATATTATTGTTACTTATGATTTTTAAGTAGTAACATGATAAGTAGTTATTTTATTATGTTGTATGAATAATTAGCATGATTAGTGTTCTTGCCATATTTTGATGATTGGTTCATAATCATGATTTTGGTATGAATGATGGTTGAATTGGATGTTTAAAAATGGATGTGGTTAATAAAAATCATGTTAGAAATAATTAGGAATGGTGGTTGGTTTGGCCGTGTAGGGTGGCCGTTGGTGGGGCTGGAAAACCGACCCAAACCGGCCGGTTCAGGCCTGGTCCAACCGGTTCAGGCCGGTCCAGCCAGGTCTGGGTTGGTCCGGGGTTTGGTCCTTGGGAGTTGTGTCAATACTTGTTTGTTTTGTGGTTGTTTTGACGGGTTTTAATTATGTTAAGCATGCGGGAAATATTAAGAAACGGTTTTTAGTAAAGTCGATAAAAACAGCCCAAATCAGCCAAAACAGCCGTGGGCCCAGTCCAGGCCCATGTTAGGTCCGGCCCAAAATCAGCCCATGAGTCACTTTGTTGGACTTGTGACGGTTTTTGAGTTATTGTTATTTTATCGCGTTTTGTAATAATTAGCAAGTGAGAAATGTTAATAAGTAAAATATTTAATTAAAAGGTTTTTCATAAAGTTATTATTTCTCACATGTTAGAGATTATAATACGAGATCGTAGTTTAAAATGATATCCTTTAAGTCAAGCGGGTTTTTCGTAAGATTTAATAATTCACATGTTAGAAGTTTTAACAAAATAACATGTAATGAATATGTTGATTTTATGTCTAAGTCTAATTGGTAAAGACTCTGTTTCTAGCCGGTTTGACCAAACGGGTTTGGTCAAACTAAGATCTAGTCAGCCCCGTTTTTACTGATGACCCGTCGCGGGACTCGGGTCGGGGATTTGTCTTCAAGTAAGGTTGTATTTAATTAATGAATTAGCCTTAGTAGATAGGAGGCGATATGATATTTGATTATGATTTATATGCAATTAGTCACATGATAGGAATTTGTTTCCGTGACGGTTTGATTGTATGATATATGTCGTGTTGACTAAGTACCCATAGAGAATTATGAGTATATGGCGTCTTGACCATTCTACTTCTAAATGAGTATCTTGGACCATGACATGGATAGGCCTTACTATCTTTAACGAGTATATAGTTCATGGTTAATAGCTTTTGTGTCACGGCTTGGTGGGTTTATATCCAAGTCGGGGCATGGCTGCCTAATTGCTTCCACTTTGGGAATGGAGTCATCTTAAGTACTAGCCAACTCTGCT
>JAIUZE010074167.1:0-22631 GCA_022085475.1 Heliosperma pusillum | reverse complement strand
AATTCACACTAATTAACTAAACTGATTTAGAACTCAAAATTAGTCACTACTAATTTTGTTGGTCATTAATTAGATCGATTTGATTTCATTTGCTAAATATTACGGTTTAATCATAACAATTATGAAATAAAACCAAAATAACATATAAACATCATAAAATTTGAAACCAAAAGTTTTGTACATTCTGGAACAATTCCAGGAACTATAAAAATAAAAAAACATTTGCTCAAAAAATTTAAATTAATTTTATGAACAAATAGCTTTGTATTTAATGGTTTTATCAAATAAAAACATTAGATATAGTAAAACAGTGAAACAAATTATGAAATTTCACCAAGAGTATCAACATCAGAATGTTAAATGTACAAAAAAATTTCAATACCAGAAATGGACGTTTCAATTTTATGAACATTATAATCTCATATTAGCGACTTTTATCGTATAAAAATCAATGAACATGCAATACATAAGTAAAAGTCACGTAATTTTACATACAATATGTAAGACATGCATGTGAGATCATATTAAAATTTCATGGCCAGAATAAACATGCAACTATTTTTAGTTAACTTTTACCTCATAAAATGCATGTTAACTCGGTTTAAACGCCAAAAATCAAAATAAATAGCAAATTAATCCCTAAAATCACGAAATTTGACCACAAACATTTTGAGGTCAGTAGGTATACATGAACCAAAAAGTTTTGTCAGAATCGTATTTTAACTCAAAATCTTTGATTTATTAGTTATCTTATAACTTTAATAAAAATGTCCAAAATGAACATGCATGCTACAAGCTAGCTCTGATACCAATTGAAAGTCCATAGACCTTAATTAGACTCCTCTAATTAGTTGCTAAATTACTTGTTAATTTAGTATTTAATGATCTATGTAACATGCATGCAAATATAAAGACATTTATATAAAAGAAGAAATTTTCCTCACATTGATATGGAAATAATATGGCACAACAAGAACACCTTCTTGTTGTTCTTGAGCTAATAATATGGATGAACAAGAAATCTCCAAACTAGAAGACCTCCTTCAAGTTGCACCAAGATGAACCCAAATAATCTACCCTTATTATTAACTAGATAATAAGATAGATATTATACTACTAATATTATGACTATATTACTACACTAGTAATACTTAGTAAATATTAGTTTTTGAGAGTTTTTTAGAGAGAAGATGAGTTTTGAGAGAAGTAAGGAAAACAAGCATGAATTAACAAATAAAATGATCAACCATATTGCCCTTTTATAGGCAATATGGCCGGTCATAGTGAGCTCTACAAGGCTCTCATTTTGCTTATTTTAGTCACATGCATTAGGGTGAAGTGTTGTAGTATAAGTGATGATTATATTCTACTTGTTATGTCACTTTCAATTGGTAACTAAAGAGTGTAAACAAGAACAACAATCATCACCTTTTGTAACTACAATATAACCGGCCATTATGGCCTAGTTTGATCCATATTGATTTTTGATATTTGTCTCACAAATACTTATTGATCATATGGTTAATTATCTTGTATAATTAAGTGTTAATTTGATCATATAACAATTATATGACTCAATTAAATAAATAATATGTACTTAACATTTTAAGTAATATTTTACCATTATATCAATATATAATGGGTCCCACAATGCTTAGTTAATTTATTTTACAACTCCTTGTAAATATAATTAACTAATTACCTCTATCTCAAAACCTCAACTAATTTAGTAATTTAACGATTAATTACTAAGTTAAATCTTATTTAATCGTATTAAAATAAGATATAAATTTATTAGTCAATTATCGCATAATTGAAAAATAAACTTAATCGAATTTGAGTTCTTAACTCAATTTCTAACAATTAACTCTCGTACATATCGAATATATGTAATGTACTAATTAACTGTATCGTATACAAATAATTAGTTACTATTTGGATTTCATCCTTTAGGTCTGACCGAAAGGGATCAGTTGATCACCGCCGTCAAACGACAATAACGTCAAACTCTAGTCAGCCAACCGTTATTGATTTACGTTAATCAACTGACTAATCATATATATAGTCAATAAATATCTCAATTATATTCCTTATTAAGATTTATTATGTGGCGCACTATTGTGGAGGACACCTACTCCAACCGTAACGCCTAATTACGACCGTACAAACGTTAGAAAAATCCTAATTAATTTTTTAATTGAAGTGAAAAAGAAAGAACAAAGCTTTGGACAACCGACTAGGATCACATAAATCATCATTACAGAGTAGATGCGAGTCAGTCAGACACTCGGTGTGTGTTTAGAAGCACGAGATTTAATAACAAAACCCAATAAAATTCCAATCCTTGTGTGCTCAAGTCATGTACTCATGTGGGCTCCCAGTACGACATGAAACTGATGTAACATTACATAAGTGCTGCACCCCAGCATGTGCAAATGTGCAATAATGTCTTTAACTTTCCCCCACTAATTCTAACAACAGTTGGTCTTCCTTAAGACGGACTATTTTGGTTAAAACGGACTATTTTGGTCTGAAGCAATAAGACGGGATTTTGTAACCACTTTACAGTTAGATGTAACCACTATTGAAAACAAGTTGATATAAGCTGTGGTGACATTTTATATAAAAGTGGCAACATAATTCCGTCTTATTTTTCAGACGAATTTAGTCCGTCTGAAATAAGAATTTGTGTTCTAAAATACTCCTTAACAATTTTGACCTTTTGTGTTATATATATTCACACTAACTTATTTTTCTCAAAAAAACACATATTTACTTTCGCAAGACTCTCTCCTCCAATTCCAATCTCATGTGTTTTCCAATCTTTACCGAATTAAAATTCAAAATTCAAAATTAAAAATTAAATTATCCATGATCTTCAAATAAGGTCATGACTTGAATTTGACGTTAAATTATTTACATTTTAAATTTTAGAGTTGCATATATATATATGATGTAAATTAAAACCTTATTTCTCTAAGGAGTATTATTTTACTAACAAGAGAGTTGATTGTATAAGACTATAAGACCATCCCCAAGCAAGGTTCCCACTAACTAGGTCACTACCCATTTTTTACTCTTAATCACTCAATAATTATCTTGACCCATTTATACCCTCCCAAGCAGAAAGTCATGACCTAGGTCACCAACCCAATAATTTTCCACTTTCCAACATTTTTAATCATTTTTCACATTTTCTACCCCACCTATTTACACCCTAATACTATGTTTTTTTTGTTTTTTTAATGGTGTGCCCAATAAAAATTGGACACATGTAAGGTCATGAAGAGGTCAATTTGCTCCAACAAAGGTCACAAATTGACCTCTTCAAGGGCAAGGTCATACTAAATTCTTCCCTAATCCTTAATTAGCATGCCCCAACAAGGTCATGACCTCCCTCATGACCTTGCTTGGGGATGGTCTAAGAGGGAGTGCAAAAATTTTTGGACGACACGAAATAATACCTCCACCACTCTAATCCGCAGCTAGCCAAAAATGTTTGAATAGCAAAATAATACCCCCAACATGTTCTTGAACGACACGAAATAAGTGATTCGCTATGCCAAGTTCCTCGAAAATGGCTAGCTGCGGATCTAGAGGCAACGACGCAACGTTGAAGGTTTATTATTTTTACTTGCTAAATTTAGAAACGTGGCAATAATGGTTGAGGAAAAGAGACAAAAAAATGCGACGAATGATGTATATAAACGACTTAATATAACCCGAGAGAGTAATACGAGTACCGTTTGCTTAAAATCCTTATTCCCCTTCTTTTGTAATAAAAAAAATATGGGATATTTTACATAGTACCCATATGTTTTTTGGTTTTCTAAGGGATACCCCTCTTTTTTTCTAAAAATTTTGATTGCGTATAATTCATGGTCATAAATTTGAACACGACACCTTGTCTTTTCAAATTGCTTGTATTCTCGATATCTTCTAATTGAAAAAAATAATCGTCACTTTATGAACGTGTTGCAAGAGTTATGGTCAATAAAACGTTTTTAACCAAATAAAGTTTGATCAAGTATATCTCATGGCTACGAGTTTATAAACTAACGATTTTTTTCCCAAATTAACCGTTTTTACGAGATATTTAGTTTGCAAAAACAAAAGATTTGTCGTTTTTTGAGTTCGTAACCAAGAATTATAGATAGTCAAAGCTTTTTAGCTCAAAAAGAGGGGTACTAGTATGCGAAAAAAAGGGGTCACCACGTCGAATATCCCAAAAATATTAATTAGCTACCCATCATTTAGGCTCTTTTTGATCGAGCATTTCAGATACCTGTTTTTTTCCCCGAAATAGTTTTTGTGCCAAAAATTTCAGGTAGCTTATTTTCTTGAGAGTGTTTAGCAAATACTCGTAGCATTTTGTATCAAATAAGATACCTGAAATGAAATGTTATACCTAGTATATCATTTAAGATTTCAGGTACCTGATTTAATTATTTTCTCTACCTGATTTACCCTTCAACAAAAATAATTACAATAACAAATCATGTCTTTTTACGTCATTTGACCACATATTAGTTGATTTTTGAGCTGACAAATTTAACATTCCCCCTCCATTCCAATTTTATTATCTTCTTTTCATTTTGAAAAGATTTTAAGAAAAATGATGAATTGTCATTCCTAACCTTTGAAATGAAATAAAGGAAATGGAGACAATATATCGTTGGGATGATCAACATATTGAAGGCTTACGACTTTATTTATGCCTTGTTCTTTTTTATTTAAAGTCACACTCTTTAAGTTTAGTTTAGATCCAATAAGTTCAGCTTAGAAAGGTTCAACAAAATTAAGTTCAGTTCAGTTCAGCTCATATAAGTTCAGAAAGCTTCATATCCTATAAGATAGTTCGGCAAAATTAAGTTCAGTTTAGAAACTTTAACTTAACTTATATATTAAATTAGGTTCGGAAACTTTAACTTAACACTAATATATGGGTCAAATTTACAACTATATTTATTATAACAAATATAGTCAAGGAAGATGGAGAAGAAAAAGACGAGAAAATTAATAAAATGAAAATAGATAATTATAAAAACAGATGTAATTAGTGAATAACATAATGTATATAAAGAAAAAATTTTATTATCTTATTTTGTATATTACACCATATTTTTTTTTGATAATATCTTTAAAAAGTATAGAAAATAATAATAATAAAGTTATGTTAATTTAATTTAAGTTAACTTCATTATTTATAAGTTAAGTTTAGAAAAATTCAGCTCATATAAATTCAACTTTTATAAATTTCGTTCAGAAAAATTTAGCAAAATTAAGTTCAAAAGAACATAGCCATAGCCATACTATATTTAGTGAGGGGACAATAAAAATGCTAAAATATACTCCCTCCATCCCGGTCATTTGTTTACCATTTCCATATTAGGGTGACTCATTAATGTGTTTACCTTTCTATATTAGGTAGGTAATATTTGAATAATTTGATCACCCAATGGGACAATTGTCCACTTGTCATCCACCAAATACAATCACAAATGGTCCCCTACTATTTCCTTAATAATTGTGCCAAAAACAAAGGTAAACAAATGACCGGGACGGAGAGAGTATTTACATGGAAGGAGACAATAAAAAAATGAAAATCACACTAGTTTTCCGTCTTTTAATTATGAACGTTACTATCTCTTCCAACTCTGACACTACACCATTTCGGCTTTGCACTAATTACACTCTTCAACTCTGCTTTCTCATTTGAGACATTACTGGAGGGTGGGAGAGAGAGAGAGAGTGAGAGAGTGAGTGAAAATGGGGTGAAGTTTGAACAACTCAGCTGTGTTGTTCACTCTACCACAGCTGCTTCTCCATTAACATTAACATTATCATTTCTTCTCATTTTTGGTAACTTCATATCTATGTTATTTCTTTCTCTTTTTGTTAATGTCTATTTCTATTTTATTATTAGTTTGAATCTAGATTGAAGATTTACCTCATTTGTGTTTATGTCTAGAGTAGTTAATTATTAACACAAATCCATTTACATTAATTAGATGATTAAGTTTCCAAATAAATACTTCAAGTACTCAGTACAAAATTTATGGATCACTCTATTATTAGTGTATTTATACATCAATCAATCAATCAATCAATGAGTTTTGTTTTCTTAAGATCCAAACATTTTTTTTCTTATTGGTAGCAAGTTTGCTGTTGTATTGTTGTTGTATTCATTTACCAATAAAACAATCAAGAAATAGACAAAACAAAACATTTTGGCCCCTATAGATTTCTACAAATTAATCAATCATGTAGGCTTGGTTGCTTGAATGTAGACATCAATATAATGTCTATTTTGAAATAATATAAGTTGATCCTAAAACACATTATCTAATATCTTTGATGGGTTTTGTTTCAAATTTCAGGTTGATTTGTGATACTTGGAAAAAATAATATATAAAAGTAGGTATTTGTGTAAGAATTAGTTGATTTGTGAGATTCTGGCCTGGGAAAACATTCATAACTGGTGTGGTAACCAGTCTCCGGCAAAGGCGAAACCTGCTGCTTGTTTAGTTCTAGCAGCAGTCATGGCAACCCTGTTACATTCCGAATCGAGGCGCTTGTATTCTTGGTGGTGGGATAGCCATAATAGTCCCAAGAATTCTAAATGGCTTCAGGAAAATCTTACTGGTGTGTTTCTTCAATCATGCTTTTATTTACTTTTACATCGAGTGAGTCTTGTGTGAAACGCTCTCACGGCGAAACTAAAGCCAAATACTTTTCCCTTCTCCATTGTATTACTCACCCCATTCTACTTTTTATTGTCCCATTTCTAAATTTAGAAAGAAAAACTAGTAGACTACCACAATTATCCCTAGCTTTTTAAAAGCCGCTCACTCTATGAAAATGATAGTGTCCCTCTTCTTAATTTAAGGGGGTAGTGTAGTAATTCTATGGTATTTCTGAAATCCTTTCCAAAAAGGAAAGTAGGACAATAAAAGTGGGATGAAGGTAGTATTTTTAATGTTTGATCTCATAGATGAGTTGTCTAATACTAATACTCTCACCAATTATAAAATAATTTTCCTCATATAACTTTGCTGGTCAAACCGTAGTCAATTGCTTCGAAGTTTTCTCACTATATCAAACAGTTGTAACGCTTTAAAAAGAGCACAAATTCTCATTGAAAACGGGTACCCCGTCTTCCAGGAAGATGAGTCGGATCTCTTACAAGGAGCCAAGTGGGAGGACAAGTGGGGATCCATTTAGTTCCCCACTTGATCTTCCACTTGACTCCTTGTGAGAGGCGATCCGACCCGTCTTTATTGAAGACAGATATGCCTCGTCTTCAAAAAGACCAACTAAAAAAAAAAAAGAATAAATTTTTCTTTTTACTAAATAAAATAGGACAAATTTTAAATTATATCTCCATATTTTTGAAGAAATTAATGGTCAAAATTCACAAGGTTGAACACCAAATTTAAATGTGAACGATAAAATGATGGAGGTAGTAGTCCCTCCGTACCAGTGAATTTTTATCTACTCATTTGTTATCTATTTCTACTTTGGGTGAGTATTTGACAAGTAGGCTAGTGTGTGCAAGTGGACCATGATTTCTTTAGTTTATTGGTCTATCTCAGATATATATTCTTTCCTTGGTCTTTGTGCAATATGGAATAGATAACCATTCACCGAGTCGGAGGGGTATACGATTTCGTGTTTACCATGTTCTCCTGGTGTCTAGAATCTAAATATTGTCTATTGGGGATTTGTTTTTACTTCGTTGGACTGCTCGGGAGAAGTGTGAAATGTTCAAATTGTAACTTGTATTTTGGAAGTTGTCTTGGTATCCTTTCATCATATGCTCGTGTTGTCAATGATTGTGCTTTCATTTGTTTGCTTAGCTTGGAAAACATCGAATCGAGATCTGATTACTAGAGTCGCGAAATCTTGTGGACTTTAAATTACAGTATTGCCATTTAAGCTACCCTTTTGTACGCTCTTGGCAACATAATATATCTGGTCACCCTCCACAAAATCTGTACCGCCATTGTGACCAATTTGCACGAGTAGTCTGAGAATATCAGTCCTCTTACAGAGCGTGTATATATTTCACTAGGTATAAATATCAATTTGATGATCTTACAGTTGTTAGTACCTCCATTCCTTTTTTGTTGTCCCCATATGACCTTCATGTTCAATGTTTTCAACTTTAACTAGTTATCTCTACAAAATAGGCAATTTCTGAAGGATAATAGCAGGACAATGACTCAAATATTTATGAGCAAGTATGTAAAATATATGTTCGATTGTCAGATGTTAGTTCTTTATGCAAAAAATTTCATTGTTTTGTACTTTTGTTTTTGTGTTATAAACTTAAAGAAGGGATAAATCCAAGTCATTATATTCTTTTATGAAAAGACAACATTATTTTTGTTTCCTGTGTTGTTGGACAGATATGGATTCCAAAGTGAAAGCAATGATCAAACTCATAGAAGAGGATGCTGATTCATTTGCTAGGAGAGCTGAGATGTATTATAAAAAACGACCCGAGCTGATGAAACTAGTTGAAGAATTCTACAGGGCTTACCGTGCGTTGGCTGAAAGATACAATCATGCTACGGGAGAGCTCCGGCAAGCTCATCGAACAATGGCACAAGCATTTCCTGATCAAGTGCCATTTGCATTAGCTGATGATGTACCCTCGGGATCCGAGTCGGATAATTCAGAAACTCCGCACCCAATTCGCTCCCTTCTCAATCCCGATTTTCAAGGCACTAAAAGAAATGGAGCTTGTAGTGATGAGCCCAACAATGGAAATGGCAGAAAAGGTCTCAAACAGATTAATGATATGTTTCGGTCAGCTGTAGATATGACAGAAGAGTTAATTTCTGAAGATGGTAAAACAAAAGCTGTTAAAATTTCAAATGTTCGGGATGAATCCGAGGGACCCAGTGAAGGTGAAACTGAACTTCAATCCTTAAAGGAAGCCCTTGCTAAGTTTGAAGCCGAAAGGAACTCCATTTTACTCCAATACCAGGAGGCTTTGGATAGACTATCTATTTTAGAAAGAGATGTCAGTAATGTTCGCAAAGATTCTGAAAGTCTTAAGGAGCAGAAAAGTGAAGCAGAAACTGAAATTCAGGCACTGCAGAAAATCCTCAAAAGCTTGGAAGCTGAAAGAGAGACGTTAGTTTTGGAATACAAGCAGGCTTTGGAAAGGGTTGCTGCTTTTGAAAGTTTGCTAACTGAAGCTCAAGAGGATTCAAAGGAATTGCGTGAGCGCCTTGCTAAAGCTGAGCTAGAATCTTATCGTCTGAAACAAGAGCTAGCTAAATTAGAGGATGAGAAGAAAGCTTCTGAACTTTTGTACTTGCAGTGTTTAGAAAAGATAGCTGGTTTAGAGATAAAACTTGCAGAGAGTGAAAAATGTTTAAAATTGCTTGCCGAACAATCTGAAAAGGCAGAAAATGAAGTAAAATCACTAAAGGAAGAAATCAGAATAGTAAGTTTCGAGAGAGATAGTATGACCACCAGGTACGAAGAGAGTTTAGGAACAATTTCTGAACTTCAGAAACAGTTACTTGAAGCTCAGGAAGAGAACGCTCAGCTTAAATCTGAGGTCTTGTTGGGTTTGGCTGAACTAAAGCGTTCTGAGGATGAGCGTGTGCCATTGGTCAAAATTAACGAGTCTTTGCAAATGGAGGCTAAAACTTTAGCACAGAAAATAGTGGCAGCTGATGAGGAACTTTCACAGAAGCAAGCTGAGCTAGACAAACTGATGCTCAGCTTAAAGGAGGAACACTCTCTCTTTGTGGAAGCAGAAAATAAACTGCATACCCTGCGAAATATGCATTCACAATCTCAAGAGGAGCAGAGAGCTCTGAGTTTCCAACTAGGAAATGTGCTTGAAACGATGAAGGATCTAGAGATGTGCAAAAGAGATCTTCAAGCTGAGGTTGAACGGCTAAAAGAGGAAAACTATTTTCTGAGTGATTTCAAATCTTCTTCCTCTATCTCAGAAGAGAATCTCCAAACAGAGATTCTGAGACTTAGGGAGGTAAAAGAGATGTTAGAAGCTGAGGTTAGACATCAGACAGATAGGAGTGATGATCTAGAGGCAAAAGTTCAAGATCTCAAAGATGAAATACACGGTTCAAATAAAAGATATCAGGCTTTAGTGCAGCAATTGGAGTCTGTTGGGTTAGATCCTGAAAGCTTCGGCTCATTGGTGAAGGGATTGCAAGATGAAAATTTGAGGCTTAAAGAGAGAAACGAAAAAAATAAGGCCGATAAAGAAGTGCTCCTTGGAAGATTAGAAGGCATGGATGAGCTTCTTATGAAGAATAAAAAATTGGAAAATTCCTTGTCAGTGGTGAATGCTGAGCTGGAAAGATCAAAGGAGAACTCAAATAATTTACAAGGATCTTGCAACGATCTGACAGATGAGAAGTCTGCCCTTTTTGCTGAAAAATCCGCCATTCTTTCTCAGTTACAGATAATCACGGAGACCATGCAGAGTCTTCTGGAGAAGAACACATCTTTGCAAACTTCTCTTTGTGGTGCTAATTCTGAGCTGGAGGGTTTAAGGGCAAAATCAAGGGGTTTAGAGGAGTTCTGCCAATTGCTCACTAGTGAAAGATCTACTCTTCTGGATGAGAAAAGTAGTCTTTTATCTCGGTTAGAAATTGTAGAACAAAAGATGGAAAAACTGGAATTGAGATTCACAAATTTAGAAGACAAGTATTTTGGTATTGAAAAGGACAAAGAGTCAACACTCGGTAAAGTAGAGGAACTGCGGATTACACTTGACATCGAAAAACAGGAACGTGTGTGTCTTAAGCTGACAGAGGAAGCAAGATTATCAGGCCTGGAGGGCTGGATTCATGAGCTACGAGAAGAAAACAAGTGCCGAAAGAATGAATTTGAAGAACAGCTAGAAAAAGCTGTTGATGCCCAGGTTGAGATTTTCATCTTGCAGAAATTTGTTCAAGATATGGAAGACAAGAACTATTCATTGTTGGTCGAATGCCAGAAACACGTTGAAAGAGCACAATATTCTGAGAAATTGATCACAGAATTGGAGAGTGAGAATATGATCCAACAAGTGGAAGCTGAGTATCTGCTCGGTAAAATTGACTCACTGAGGGCAGGAATAAATCAAGTGTTAAAAGCCCTTGGGATCAAACATGGGACACAAGGTGAACACGAGCAGAATTTCCTTCCATGCGTGCTTGCGAATATTGGTGACATTAAAAAGTCTCTGTTAGAAAGCAAGGATGAGAATCACCAACTTTGCCTGGAGAAGTCCATCCTCTCAACTCTACTTGCGCAGATTCAGGTCGAGTGTCAGGAGCTTGCATTAAGGAAGGCAGTTCTTGAGCAGGAATCTGTCAGTTTTACCAAGCAACTTCTAATGATTGAAAATGAAAAATGTCAGCTAGTAGACACAAGCAGGCAGTTGAAGTTGGAAATTAGTGAAAGAGAAAGAAAGGAAGAGGCATTGATAGCTGCCGTTGAAAACCTGCTTTTGAACCAAAAACAGTTGCAAGAGGCAAATTCGGCACTAAAGGAAGAATGTGTGAGAACCTTTGATCTCAATGGATCTCTTGAGGCAGAGTTGTTGCGCACTGAGGGAGATAAAAAAATGTTTGAAGAAGAAAATAGTGTAATTCTTTCAGAATCGTTGGCCTTGAATTTGCAGTGTATGATTTTGAAGAGATATGGGGATGAGAAAGCTTTTGAGTTGAATGAAATCGTTGCTGAGATGGAGTACCTCGGGAAAGCTTACAAGGAACTTGAAGATGTAGCCATAGGTTTGGAGGAGAGACTTCTGGTGAGAGAAGTAGAAAATTTAACGTTGAAAGTCTCCCTGGAAAAGTTGGAAGAAAGGCAGCATGAACTCAGTAGCTGTAATGATCAGTTGATTCTTGAAATATCCAATGATCATATTTTGCTGAACCAAAAAGAGAAAGATCTTGAAGAAGCTGAGCTAAAACTGAAAGTCACACAGGAAATAAACTCCGAGTTGTGCAGTAGTATTCATTGTCTTGAGAAAGATCAAGAAGATTTAGAAGTCACGAGAACAATATTAGAGAAACAAATAGTTATGCTATCCGAACATAATAATTGTCAAAAAGATGAACTTTTGCATCTTCGTGAAGCTAATGAAAACCTTGAGTGTGAAGTAAGTAGACTGCATGAGAACATAGAAGAATGTAAGATAAAAGAAGTAATATTAACCTCAGAGTTGCATGAGAGAAGTAGCGAGTTTGAACTCTGGGAGGCTGAGGCTGCATCCTTTTATTTTGATCTTCAAATATCTTCGGTACGAGAGATTTTATATCAAAACAAGGTTCAAGATCTTGGGAGCTTGTGTGAGGATCTTGAAGAGGTAACTTCTAGGAGAAGTCTGGAGATTGAAAACATGAAGCTGAGAGTTACCACTCTTGAAAATGAAGCTGAAGCACTGAAAACTGAGTTGACAACATGCCTACCACTTATTGCCTCCTTGAAGAATAATGTTGAGTTGCTTGAGAGAAACCCCGTTTTGCAGTCAAAGCTACATGAAACTATCACTACAGACGAGCAGGTAATTCTGTTAATCCCTTCCCTGTTTGTTCTTTTTTCTTTTCATTCGTCTGGGTTTTGCTTTTCAATGCATCCAAAGAATCTCTATTCTTATGATTTGAATTATTATGATGGGATAAAAGGAAACAAATAGTTAACATAGGTTCCCTTTTAATTATTGTGAGTTAGCTATTTTTCCAAATTAATATTCGTGAAGACTCGTATGAGTCATCTGGAAACAGCCCCATGTGTTGTTTACACACGGGTAAATCTGAGTAGATATGGCACCTTGCGGGAAGCCTTACGGCAGTGGTTGTTATTGCTGATGTCTAGTGATTGTCTTCCATTCTACTGCAGCCATAAATTCGCATTCTTTGGCTTGAAAATATGATGAAATAAAACAAAATGACTCATTAAAATGAATGCACCTCTATTTTTACCAAGTAGCAGCTGGCCCATGCAATATTTAATGCATTTTCATTGGGTATTTCAAAAATAATTCCATGTGTTTTTAACATATCGGTATAGGGATTCCCTATACCCATATGTTAAAAGTTAAAACACATGGAATTATTTCTTCCGAAATACACAGGACGTAGACTCGATCTGGATCCTATGTTAATGGAAAGGCATGGGGGAGTTGGAGTGGAATGGAATGGATTTTATCCATTCTAGTCTTTGGTTGGGGCATCTTGGAATGGAGTTAAAATCCGGATTGATTCTAATTCCACCCCAACCCTGTGGAATCCTATAGCCACCTTTCCCCTTAAGTTTCAAACTCCATTCCCCTCTCCGCACAATTCTAGAGTGAACCAAGCAAAATATATGTATGGGGTTCTTAATCCATTCCCCATGGTATCTCCTTAGTGCTTAGAAAATGAGACTATTTACTATTTAAATACTATTTGTCGATTCTTTTGAGCTAAAATATTTTTCTTCATTAGTAAAATACATAGAAGTATTTAATTGAAAGATAGTCTCATAAAACTGTTTCTGGGAAGAAATTTGGAAAAAAAAATGGCTTCGATTGTGAGAAATGAGAAAACTAGTGATACATCAATTATTTGCCATTGAAGTTTGGAGGTGTTTGTGGATAGGGAAATTGAATGGTTAATGATACTTGAAAAGATTTGAAAATGTAACAAGATGACATTGGAAAGGAGAATCTCTTTACTTACAAATTTTAGCTGATTTTGTTTCCGTTTTACTATCTTGTTTTTCCTTCTCCTAGCTTCATCATTTTTTCACCTCATGTTGCTGGATCCATACGATGATTCCGATTCGGGTGATCCCTAATAACACTGAATGGGCATGCGAGATACTGTAAATCAGAACGGCAAACACATCCATGACCACAGCTGCTTGTAGTTTCTACCTTCATAGTTTCCTGCTTTTTCCTTTCCACTCATCATACAAATCATAACTACAGAGATATGCGGCCACTTCTGTATTTCAGAAGCTGTACTTTGATGTATTTCAGTCAAATACAGAAACTGATGTTTCTTCTAAGTTTACCAATTCGCGAGACCTTGATATTGAAATTGCCAAAATGTTGTAGTGAGCCAAGTTTACAAGAAAATTACCTGTTTCGATTGATGGAGTATATCAATGAGATTTTCACATTAGTGTCTCGTATACTTTTCATTTGAGCTCCTAATTTAGCTGTGGAACCTTCTCCATATAAATGTAAAAATAACTTCAATTCTTGTTTGCAGGAAAACTGTGGCTCAACAGAGAGAAGTTCCACATGCTCACGTAGCTTGTCTGAGTTACAGAAACTGCAATCTAGAATCAAGGTGATAGAAACCATATTGAACAAAGAAAAAGAAACTGCTGCCAAGCAGGAAAATAAATTCGCTAACATCAGACTTGAAGCAGCATTGAAGGAAATCAAAGACCTTAAATCACAAATCAACAAAAACAATCTACAGGAGCAAAATCGATATAGTGCTCGGGAATCGGTATGTGAAGCTTCGGTAGTCAAAATTGGGGAGGAGATGAAGGATATTCCGCTGGACCAAGCATCTGGCCGGTCGTTCCATGGGACGAGTCAGAGGGGTAGTGCTACATCTGATGATCAAATGCTCGAGCTATGGGAAGCTGCCGAACAAGATTGCCTAGATGGTCAATTGATTAGTGAGGTTCTAGAGCAGAGAACTGATACTATGGAAGACGAAATAGAGTATGCTCCAAATGAAACTGGGTATGATCCAATTCCAGAATCCCATTTCGAGAAGGAGTTAGGAGTTGACAAGCTCGAGATCCAAAGGAGTGATCGACAGTCAATAAAAAAAAGCAAGAAAAATGCCCGGGAGAGACTCGTTTCTGACAACCAGAAGCTGATGAGTCTACAAGATTCAGTCCAAGAACTGAAGCGAAAAATGGAGCCAAAAAAGACGAGGAAAAAAGCTGAAGATCCTCAGCACGACACTTTCAGAGGGCAGATACATAGTGTGGAGAGTTCTTTGGTTCAATTAATCGAGATGAATAATGAATTAATGAAGATGACCGAGGAGAGTTCAATGCCTTGTGATAGAAGGGTGGTTGGGGAAGTTGAAGAGCAAGCCCGGGAAGAGGCGGAGAAGATCTCCAGGTTGGAGCTCGAGATGCAGAGAATGCAGTATGTTTTACTCCGACTGAAGGATGAAAAGAAGGGCAAAAGCAAGGATGCTGTTTCAAATAGCAGTGCGGCCGTTGTTCTGAGGGAATTTTTCTACAGCCGTGGTCGGAAGAGCAAAAAGCCAAAGAAATCCCGTTTTTGTGGCTGCTTCAAACCCGCCTCTGCCCAAAAGATTTAATTGCTTCATTGTTCATGCGGGGATCATTTTCAGTGATGGTATGAGATTTTTAGCTTCTACAATGCAAATCTAAACAATTTAGTGTTTATTTTATTTGACTGTAGACTATGATCCTGGTATTGTTTGAGATTGAATGCCTTTATTGTTTCGAAATTTAGTAACTTGAAGAGCTTGTTGCTTCTGAGATATGAGTCTGAAGCCTAATTTTCAGATTGCTGCTATTTGAACGTATTTATGGGTTTGGAATTTTTTTTTATTTTTTTTTGCTAACGGTAAAGAGAATGTATCTTACAAGACACTAGCCCGACTCTCAGAGTAGGGTTTTATTACTACATTATTTGAATAAGAAAATACACTAAAGATGGATTTGACAAACAAATAAACAAAGAAGGCTTTTTGAAACGCCGATCGGAGCTGGCCACTTGAGTTATTATTTCTTTTCTCTTCTATATCAACTGAGCTTCAGGTTAATTTCTGCAACAAGACACACTTGCGCCACGAAGACGTAGGAATTTACGAGAGAAAGGTCTACTTGTAAAGTAGACAAGCTGTGCCTTGGAGATTAGTCACCTTCGTTATGGTTCTTCTTAAGGTTTGAGTAAGGTGTACAGTCCCTTGTCGAAATGCTTGGAAAGCATTCACTTACCCTTCACTCCCTCTACACTCCCTTAGTTTATGTCCAAAAGTCACACTCCCATTGACAATAATGGTGCTAAAGTCATAACATTAACATGATTGTGTTAATGTGAGATTGAGGCTTGACCAATTTGGTCCATTGCTTCCTTGAATTTTATATTCATGGTATCCATATGTGCACTTAGTTGTGCCCCGAAACCGGCACTCCATTGGGTGATTGAATCCACCTCATGCTTTCCCCTTTGAGTCCTCCTAGGCCTTGAGAATTGGGAGTTATGCATTGCCATCTCCTCAATTTTGTTCCAAGTTTGGTCGTCTTCAACCTCGGTAAATCTACTCTTTAATTAATACACTCAAAAAAAAGCTATTGCAGGGACAGACCCGTATAGAGAGAAAGAAAACAAAAATCCCAAAAACCCCAAAAATCCCTAATTATCTCGCCGGCGACTACTCCGGTATCTCTGATTGGTCGCCGGCGAGGCTCCTCCGACCCATTCTTCACCTCATTACCATCTATTTAGTGTGAAAGTGACTGATTTGCTCTCAAGTTAAAACCCCCAAAAGACCAAAATTGGCAACCGACACTGTCTGACCACCAGGCTTCGTCGTCCGTCCATCAACAGTCGTCGTCTGATCATCAGCCTTCGCCGGGGATTGTGAGACGAGGTTCAGTATTTGCTGTCGCCGTCTTCGGTCTTTCGTCTTTCGGTTTTTAATCGATTGGACCAGGTTTGTTGCCTTATTGTTTTTTGTTGGTTTCGGTATCTCCGGCCATCTGACGTTTTGGTGGGTGAAGCATTGGCGGATTGGTTTGTCATTGTCTCTAATAATCAATCGACTTTCTCTGGTTGTTTTCGGTTTCGGTTGATTGTGTGATTTCTCACTGTGACTCTTTCACATTGTGATTGTCTTGAGGAGGTGTTAGTTTTAGTTTTTTTAAGTGGATGTTGTTTCTGTTTGACTATTAGTTGTTGGGTCTTAGTTTTCTTCTGAGAGGGTCGTGTTCTTGCCATTGAAAATTACATGCAATAGTCGTCATTGACGTTGTAGGGTGTGCTTTGTTTTTTCAGGTTTGAACTATGTCTTCCCTTAGCGTTTATCAGAATTTTCTTGAAGCTTTTGCTTGTGCCCATGTTAATGATGGGTTCATGGAGGATGACGGGGAGAGAATGATAGGATTCTTAATGAGTCTTAAGGGGCTACCTTTGCTTGAGGTTAAGGATCTCAAAGAGAAGGGGAACGGGTTTTTTAGACAAAATTATTTTGATAGAGCCGCTGCTTGTTATGACGAAGCTTGTAAGCTTTTAGGATTGAGTCTAGGAGGTATTGGAATTGAAGATGTCCAATCTTTATGTGACCTTGCCGTGTCCCTTAATTCTAATCTCGCTGCATGTGCACTGAAACTCGAGGAATATCAAGCTGCTTCGGATTTGTGTTCCATGATCTTGAACACATTTCCTCGTAACGTTAAGGCTCTATTCCGTAGGGCTTTAGCGTCTATGAAGTTGAAAAGGTTTATGGAGGCTGAGATAGATCTGGTTGAAGCTTTGGCGGTCGAACCTAGGAACAAGGATGTTTTAAGGGAGATTGAGGTGGTGAAAGGTCACCTTCTCATCAAAGGAAACGGTAAGAGAGTTTTGGAGTTCGCTTCCTCAGTTGGCATGGATGAAAAGTTTAAGAAGCATGTTAAGGCTTCAGTAATTGATACGGGTATGAAGGATAATGAAAGTACAAGCATGGGAGTGATGAAAATCCAATCCAATAGTGGCTTGGAAATAAAGGATACTGAGGTTGTGAAAATGGAGTCATTTGAAAGATCGTGTGTTATGGAGTTGAATACTAATTCTAAGAAGGATGAGAAGTTTTCTAAGAAATCGGTTCTTGAGTTCTCTAGAAAGGGTGGAGGAAACTCCCGATTAAGGATCCCCGGACAATCTTATCAAAAGCTCCTTGAAGGTAAAAAGTTGAGCTTTTATCATAAAAGAGATTTTTCAACCATAACAATTCGAATCCTTAATACTAAATCGTCTAAAGAGAGAGACATTACTAGAGATTGTGGCAAGAAGAAAAGGAGGAGACGTACAAGAAAAAGAAAATCAAAAATTATGGAAGTCATGAACGAAGACTCAAATTCTATAATCATCTCCGGTGTCAATCCCTCTTGTCCCGACGCAAACTCAAGTGTGTCCTCTGTTTGTGATAACTCCACATATCTTAGTCTCCAAAACCTCGAAGGATCCAATAGGGTTGTGGCTCACGATTCAAGTCCATCGGCATCTTTGGCGACGGACAATTCCACTTCTATTTGCACTCAATATCAGAATGGTTCTTATGGCAATCAACCTTTCTTATTTTCAGCATGTCCTAAGAAGTGTAATCCGCTCCCCTCTTCTCGTGATATCGGGTTGCGCAACTCTTGTGAGAGTATGTTTTGCAGGTACCCTTTGAAGCATCATGTCCGGAGGCAAAGGAGAATAATCTCTTTTAAGAAGAAGCTTAGCCTTGTGGAAGAATCTCCAAGACACATCTTATCTACTTTCACTTCAAGTAGATCATTTTCTTATAAATTCCTACGCCCTCGTGGCGTAAGTGTGTCTTGTTGTAGGTATTTCTCCGAAGCTCAGATGATAAAGAAGAGAAAAGACATGTTAGCTCAATTGACTAGCTCAGATCGTCCCCTCAAGAAGCCTACTTTGTCTGTCAACTCCGTCCTTAGTTTAATTTCCGTCTCAAATAATGTAATAATAAATCCCGACTCCGAGAGTCGGGTGTGAATTATGTAAGACTATCTTTACTGCTGCCAAAAAAAAAAAAAAAAAAAAACCTCGGTAAATCTCCCATTAGATCCTATGTTCAAAATCCCCCTAGAATCTTCATACAAACCATTCCTCCTATGTTCAAAATCCCCCTAGAATCTTCATACAAACCATTCCAAAATTGTTGAACCAAAAACCACTTACTCAAGCCATGATGGGAGCAAGATCTAAAAATTTCTTTGAACCTCTCCCATGATTCATACAAAGACTCAACATCCCTTTGCTTAAAACTCGTTGTCCTTGCTCTTAGTTGATTATTTCTTTCGGGAGGATATAACTTTTGGTAGAAACCAAGGGCGAGTTTCCTCCATGAGTCTATTCCGAGTTGAGTCCGGTTTAAGGATTTGAGCCATTTTTTCGCCGTTCCAACGAGAGAAAAGAGAAAAGGTACCCATCGAATTTGGTCTTGACTCACCCCAGTTTGGATGATTGTGACAACCCTCGCGAATGCGGAAATATAAAACATACAAGCATGTGAATTATATAGCGGAAATAAGTAGTTTTAAAAACTTTTCTACATGCAAGTTAAATAAAACGAGGAGTGTCAAAATATTACAAACTAAATACGGAAATACAACAAAGAGACGGGGTCTCTTAAAATATTAGCAAAGAACAAGTGTTTAGCAAAACTAGCTAATATCGTCTAGAGGTGAAACTTCCAGGGACAACGCCCGCTAGCTCACACCCGAACCCAAAATAGTCAAAGCAAAAAGCCATCCAATGCAAGCAACCTGTTCATTCATGAAAAACATGAACGCCACAATCAGTGGGGAGTAACTCCGGGTTCTCCCAGCCATATCACATTAAACGTACATATAAGGAAATACAAAAGTAAAATCATGCATATATAGATATACATGTGAGTTACAATAAGATTAGATAGGCAATTCGGTAAATAATGATAAGAGCATATAGAATACAAATCCGAATCCATCATGTGATTCAAAGACTCGGGGAAGACACTCTTAGGCAACCGAATACGCTCACTAGGGCTTGCATCTCACCGTTAGCGGTATAAGTTTGATAAGATTGAGACTCGACAAACAAACCATGCCAAGTCATGCAATGATCATGAATAATAAATCATGAAATCACGCATTTCAAGTACGACAACATAAAGACGACATCTCTCACGGTAAATGAAACGCACTAGCATCGTGTACATGGCAAGTATGAATAACAGGCATCCACAAGATAAACATTTCCCTGAACGCATACACGATCACATTTCGTATATGTAGACTAATTTCCTCCGGTAGGACGACGATATAAATACCCGGTCCTAGTCTAAACCTGGCCAGACTCTCGGAATAAATCATGTTCCGATTCGACATGCGATAAACGTTCGCATCCAAGACCCGGGCTTACAATATATATGCCGAGTACCCCAAATTAGGTAGATCAATTCACGAACGAGGCGGAAAAACAGCTCAAGCCTCATAACATGCGGTACGCTACATGCAAATAACACCACCTCGCAAGTATACAACATTTGACGGCCGGGTCGATCAACGCATAGCGTTCAACTCCCAACAACGTCGTCATATGCCCACTAACACATGCAATTAAGCAGGAGGATACCTCTCCGTTCCGACATTCCAGCCTTACGAACGGGAAAGTCGCCAAGGGAATGAGAATACAAAGCACAATACAAAATAGTGCTCAAACCGACTAATTTGTAAAAACCGACTCAAAGTGGGACATACCAAAAAAACCGTCACAAAACCTGAGAATAGGGAATTATATAAACTTAACTATGATAAAAATGAATCAATACATGATACATAAGCATTAGAACAAGTTTATGAAGCATAATGAATAAAAACATAGATCACCTCTCCAAAACAATGTTGTTTGGAAACCAACGAAAACAAGGGTCCACTTCAAACGGTCATAACTAGAGGTCTATATATGGGAATGCAGAAATTCCAAGTCGAGGTGATAGCTTATCCGTTTTAGGGTTTCCAACGGGATGTCACACGCCAAAATCAAGCAAGAAAGTAACCGCAAGGAGATATGAATCATTACGAAAAGGGGTCAGTGCAGTGAAATGCACAAGTCACGACCGTGACTTGTATTTCACGACCGTGAGAGTGTTACCAATTCACCCGTGAGCCTTCAACAAAAATTCAATCCTATTATTTCCAATTCTCATAATTCATTTCTAATAACTATCAACAATCAATATTCATCATCAACAATTATCAAATAACAACAATCATCATCCATAACATGAATCCTAAGCTTCCTAATCGTATTCTAAATACGATTCCTAGCATATAAAGCATGTAAATGACGTAAATGATATCGAGTAACCCTTCACCGTTACCTTTATGCGTCTTTACTAATCGTCAAGCTCCTCTTCAATAAGGTAATAGTCTTTGTCGGGATCTTGGAGGTCACCACCTACAAATAGATCATAAAAGATGAATAAAACTCATCTTGAGAAAGACGGAAAGATTGAAAAGCGAGAAAGACGATGATTTTAATATCAATACGGATAGAGGAAGGTAAGGGGAGAAGAATGAGACAAACTTACGTGAATTCTAGCAAGTAACGAATGAGCTAGGATGATTCAAAGATCGAAAAATGCTATGGAGGCAAGGGTTTGTTTGCTTAAAGAGGAAGAAATGTGTTTGTGTTTGTGTTGAATGAAAAATAGGTTAAGGGAGGTAGTGTGAGTTGTGTAAGGAAAAGTCAACAAAAAGTCAAACTCGCCTTAAGACGGGATTCTCATGGAATCTCGCGGAAATTCCAAATACGAACTCGGAAATTCTAAATTCGACTCGGAAAAATTAAATTTACGATTACAACTATAATTCACTGAAAAGTAACCATAAAATATTTTTACTAGAAAAAATAGGGTACATTCCCGGGTGTTACAATCACCCCATCTTTTAAAAAGTTTCGCCCTCGAAACTTGAGGGAAAGAAAAAAATTACCTTACTCGAAAAGACTCGGATATTTACTACGCATAGAAGCTTCAGTTTCCCAAGTCTCTTCTTCGACATTAGCACTTCTCCATAAGATTTTCACCAAAGGAACTACTTTACTTCTCAACTTCCTATCCTTGCGATCTAGAATGCGGATCGGCTTCTCTTCAAAGGATAAATTCGGTTCAAGCTCGGGCATTTCTACTTGAAAGACATGGCTCGGATCACTAACATACTTTCTCAATTGAGAAACATGGAATACATTATGAACCTTAGCCAAATTCGGGGGCAAATCCAACTTGTAAGCAACGGCACCAATCCTTTTCACAATATCAAAGGGTCCAATGTATTTCGGGCTCAATTTACCCTTAACACCAAACCGTTTAACACCCTTCATTGGAGATACCTTCAAGAATACTTTATCTCCCACCTCGAATTCTAAAGGCCTTTTTCGGATATCGGCATAAGACTTTTGACGGTCTTGAGCGGCTTTCATTCTATCACAAATTACCTTCACATTATCAATGGTTTCAACAAGAACATCGGGGCCTAAATCACGATTGTCACTCAATTGATTCCAACATATAGGACTCCAACATTTCCTTCCATAAAGAGCTTCATATGGGGCCATTTTGATAGATGCATGATAACTGTTGTTGTAAGAAAACTCCACCAACGGTAAGCTCTTTTCCCAACTAGACTGAAAGTCAAGAGCACAAGCCCTAAGCAAGTCTTCTGAATAGTCCTCTCAGTCTGACCATCCGTAGCGGCATGAAATGCAGTACTCATCAAAAACTTACTACCCATGGCCTCTTGCAAAGCTTTCCAAAATCTCGAACAGAATCTCGGATCTCGGTCGGATATAATCTCCATGGAACGCCAGATATCTAACAATTTCATCACATAAGCTTTCAGCTAAACGG
>JAIUZE010074166.1:0-18205 GCA_022085475.1 Heliosperma pusillum | reverse complement strand
ATAAAGGTAACGGTGAAGGGTTACTCGGTATCATTTACGTGTTTTACATGCTTTATATGCTAGGAATCGTATTTAGAATACGATTAGAAGCTTAGAAATCATGCTATGATTAATGAATGTTGTTATATGATGATTTTTAATGATGTATATTGATTGTTGATGATTATTGGAATTGATTTTTGAGAATTGAAATGGATTGAATATGCAATTGAAGCTCACGGATGAACTGGGGTTCCTGGCCGGTCGACCGGCCGCCGGTCTGCAACCCGGCTGGGAACACATCAGTAACATCATTGAAATTTTGGGAATTTTTGTATAGGGTGCTCTGTGCCGGTCGACCGGCCGCCGGTCCACCGACCGGCCCAGACCTCTTTTCTCTGTTTTCTATGATTTTTGGTTTTTGCCCTGTGTTCTGAGCCGGTCCACCGGCCGCCTCCCTCCTGACCGGCCTGGAACACGGCTGTGTTCTTTTCATATAATTTCTAAAACTCGTAATTTATAATAGTTCGCATGATCCGTTTATCGTATAATTTTACGTAACGACTTATAATATTCATGTTTTGGATATATGATATTCTATTCGCTTGTATCACATGTTTCGGGACGGTTTTCGATATATCCCTCTTTCGAGTCGGTTTTTACATATGTTATGAATTGAGCACTAATGATCATGTGCTTTGAACTCTCATTTCCCGGCTACACCTTATACTCGTTAGACTGGAATGTCGGAGCGATGGGGTGTATCCTTGATGCTTGTATGCAGGTTTTAGTGGGGATATGACGACGTTGTTAGGAGGTGAACGCAATGCGTTGATCGACCCGGCCGTCAAATGTTGTATCTTTGCGAGGTGGTGTCATTGCATGTAGCGTACTAGCTTGACTTTTGACTATAGATCTCTTTCCGCCTCTTTCGTGAAGGTTGACCGAATTTGGGGTACTCGGCGTCTCTGATTGACCGAGTCTTGGATGTGGAACGTCTTACCACATGTCGAATCGGGAAACGTCTTATTCCGAGAGTCTGGCCAGGTTTAGACTAGGACCGTATTATTATCGTCGTCCTACCGAGAGGATTAGAGTCTTGTGTGTACGAAACGTCTTATCGTACATGATTCCGGGAACCGTCTTATCCCGTGAATTTGTTTGTCTGGGTCATGAGTATACGAAACGTCTTATCGTATACGGTTCAGGGAAATGTCTTATCCTGTGGACTTCCATTGGCTTGTCTTGCTATTGTACACGATGCTAGTGCGTTTCATTTACCGTGAGAGATGTCGTCATTGTGTCGGTGTGTTTGGATGGATGATTACATGAATGATTATATGATTGATCATTGAATGACTGGGCATGGTTTGTTTGTCGAGTCTCAATCTTATCAAACTTATACCGCTAACGGTGAGATGTAAGCCCTAGTGAGCGTATTCGGTTGCCTAAGAGTGTCTTCCCCGAGTCTTTGAATAGCATGACGGTTTCGGATTTGATTTCCATATGATCTTGTCATTATAACTCGAATTGCCTATCTATCTTTATCGTATCTCACATGTATATCTATATATGCATGCTCTACTTTTGTATTTCCTTTTTTGTACGTTTAATGTGATATGGCTGGGAGAACCCGGAGTTACTCCCCACTGATTGTGGCGTTCATGTTTTTCATGAATGAACAGTTGCTTGCATGGATGGCTTTTTGCTTGACTATTTTGGGGTTCGGGTGTGAGCTAGCGGGCGTTGTCCCTGGAAGTTTCACCACTAGACGATTTTAGCTAGTTTTGCTAAACACTTGTTCTTTGCTAACATTTTAAGAGACCCCGTCTCTTTGTTGTATTTCCGTACTTAGTTGTAATATTTTGACACTCCTCGTTTTATTTAACTTGCATGTATAAAAGTTTTTAAAACTTCATATTTCCGCTATATAATTCACATGCTTGTTTGTTTTATATTTCCGCATTCGCGAGGGTTGTCACATGAGGTGATTGTAACAACCTAGATTTTACCATAATGGACAATTCAATAAATCGTTGATTTTATAATTCTCTTTTATTTTTATTCGTTAAAATATTTTCAATTTGCTAATTTATTTTTATTAGCTTTTAATCTTATGAGAATCCCATTTTTATGTTAGTTGAGTCAAAATCATTTCTTAATTGTCCGTTTATAGTGTAGAATTAGATCATACGCAAAATTTGAGTGAAACCTGACTCGTTAAGGTCTGGGTCAAATTCAGTCTTATCGGGTCAAGGTTTTAGGTCTAGTTGAAGAAGGGAGCCTTCATTTCTTCAAATTCCTCACAAATTTCATCTTATTTTCTCTCTCCTTAACCTCCATTAATCCTTCAAAACTCAAAAGTTTAAGACGGATGACATTTTTTTGTTTTTCAAAAGTTCGTGATTTTTATACCATTGTTTTCCTCTCATTCTCCTCTTCCTTTCGATACAATAAAATCCCATATTTTTCCAACTTTCATACAAACCCATGCTTTAGATCTAAACTTAAGACGAGCATACTTTCTTTCTTTCTCAACCAAATTTAGTTCCGGCAGATTTTACTCAACTTCTTCTTACCTTTGTTAAATATTGTTAAAAAGGTGAATTTTGAAGCGTTGGGTCAGGGAGTCCGTGGGTGTTGATGATTAGCTCTCGAATCGAAGATTTGAAGGGCTAAAAGGTAATGTAGACGGGTTACTCGATTTTACATCTTTCCGTCTAAAATGTGTTCAGCTTGTGTTGTTGAGGAATTTTGGACATGTTACTCTATCTTTTGTCACATGGGTACGGTGGATTTATTTCATGAAAGGATTAATGGGTAGATTACTTCATATATGCCTTGATGTTGTGCTTAATTATGTTTTAACATTGTTTGGTGGAAATATTTGTATAATCACAATTAGGTAGAAATGAGTGTTACAAAGACTGTTTTCGTGTTTTGTGTCCCACCTCGGGTACCGGCCGTTGGTGACCTGGCCGACTGGGAAGTTCTTGTAAGTTAATCTGTATTTTTGATGGTGTCTAGTGTCCCAGTCGGGGCACTGGTCGCCGGTGGCCAGACCGACTAGGAGCCCCTGTAAGTTTGGGTTTAATTTTAGGGTGTAGTGTGTCCCAACCAGGGTACTGGCCGCTGGTGACATGACCGGCTGGAAAGTCCAAGTGTGTTGTTTATATGGTGACCTAGTCCGAGATGCCCAGCCGGTGGGCCGGCCGCCAGTGCCCACACCGACTGGGAGACCCCATGTTTCTCATTTTTCACTCCCTTTCTTATATAAATTATAAGTGATGAATTTATGGTTTGTCCATAATATAATTTTATGAAATTTCGTCGAATATTCGTCTGTGTTATATCACGTATCATATGTCCTACTCACATGTTTGATGTCAATTTTGGATTGTCTCACGCATGTATGTCATGTATGATATGAGTAGTCGATTGAGTCGTGATTGTTGGATGATGTTGAACTCTCATTCCCCGTTTGTACCCTTATAGTTGTTGGACTTTATGTCGAAGCAACGGGGGTACATTATCTTGTGCTTGTGCATATGTTAGTGGGACTATGACGACGTTGTTGGGAGGCAAATGTTTAGCGTTGATCGACACGGCCATAAAATTTGTATTCTTGCGAGTTGGTGCCATAGCATGTAGCGTACTTACTTGACTTTTATTTGACAACCTTTATCGTTGGCTATACTGCCTCGATTGGTAGACTCCTTCTATTTCCGCCTCTGCCGTTGGTCGTACTGTTGGATTTGGGGTACTCAACTTCCGTTCTGTTGACCAAGTCTTGGATGTGTGCACGTCTAGCCACATGTCGAATCGGGTACACGTCTTGTCCCGAGATTTAGGCCAGATTTAGACTAGGACCGTATTATTATCGTAGTCCTACCGGAACGATTATATTCTAGAGTCGTCAGGTCTTGCATAGTGTCGATGCTAGTGCATTTCATCTGCAGTGAGAGTATGTTTGATTCATATGTTGGATGAGTAAGATGAAAATGATAGTTGTATATGATTTTATGTATGATTGGATTGTTGGATGACTTGTATCACATTAGTTGTCTCGTCTCTAGCTTCTTCGATTATCTGGTTTCTAGAGGTGTGTCTCACCTAGTCTCGAGTCTATCATTGCTATATATTTAATAGTTCTTACATGCTTATGTTGTTATCGTTTAATATCACTTCTTTTATTTAATATGGTGTATATATGTTTGATGTATGCTCAAATGATTCACATATGTTGGTTTATCGGTTATATCATTGTCTTATCGTTATTTATAATCTTATGATGATGTAGTAATTTCTATCTTACTCATATGTTATGGAATGCAACTGAACTGCTCATGTTGATATATGTTTGTATCGTTCTTTTTCATGTGTATTTTTATATAATATGGCTGGGAAAACTCCGAGTTACTCCTTATTGACTGTGACATTCATTTGTAATGAATGAACATGTTCTAATTTGGTGTTTGCATCGGGTTTTTACGAGTGAGCTAGCGAGCGTTGTACTTACGACGTTTGAACTTCGCTTTGTAGTTTATATTAGTTCTTATTATTTTATTTGTGTATTTATCATGGGACCATGATCCTTTGCATTTATTTAAATTACATATTTTTATAAAAGATTTATTAACTATGTTTTGGTTTTAGATTTAGTGACATTCGCAGTTTTACTTTTAAAGTTTTTAAAGTCTCGTATTTCCGCAGCAATTTATATGTTTACTTTATTGTATTATTGCGGGGTGTCACATCTATAACTTCGAAGATTTATAAATTAAAGGTGAAGTATTATAGGTCTTTGCACTACATCTTGGAAATCTCTGAAGCAGAGTTATAGTTGCTTATGCAACAACTTTTATGAATGTTCAAACCCATAATCACGAACAAAGACTCAATGAAGATTGTAATATGTTCAAGATGAAAAATTTATAATCAAGATGACAAGATGGATTCTACATTGGATATCTCCAAGAAGATTTGATAGTGTAGGTCTTCTTCTTTAACGATGCTTTTAGAAATAATTTGAGTGAGTAAAGTTATAGGTGTTTAGACTAAAATTTTGCACAATCAAACTTAAGTTTTTAGGTATTTTACCTACAACCCTAAGTTGCAGTATATATGGAAATATTTTATATTTTAAAATCTTTTCAAAGCTCAAATAAGAATCATCTTAAAGATAAATATGTTTGTACTAAAATCGAGATTTATAGGTTCACTACATTGAAGAATTGAAGATTTCATTCTTGATTTATTAATGTCCATATAACAACTTATGAGATGTTCCTTGGTGGCCATCTAGGATTTCTTATCATCAAACCTAAACCGTAATCAATGCAACTCAATATTTAGACTAGGGTTTCAAACCACGTTAGGTGGGCTCATGAGCTGTCACCTATACATATGAAAAACCCTTGTATAAGTAAACTATTAGGTCAAATAAAGTAAGGATATTTTTCTTACTTAGGTTTACCTTCTTGGATATTATTGCATAAAATATGAAAGATTGAGGTGTATTTCTTGGATTGTACGCCACTCGTAATACACGGTCCTAAGGTTTTTTGAAAACCCTAGATCTCTTTTGCACTATAAATACATATCTATCCTATACATTTAAACGTGACTTTTCCATATAGAAATATCTTTTACAAACAAATCGTTTAAATTATTATCTAGCATTTGAAAGTATTTTTGAAATTTTTTGCCATAGAATTGCTCTTGTTTTGAAGAACATCGTTATTGGATAATAGTGTTATATTCTTTTTTTTATACGTTCAATTATGTGAACATCAAAAAAACAATCAAACACTTTCTTATTAACATATGTAAGTCAAGTGTTTGACGATGCTCAAAAGAGAGCTACAACTAGAGTTAGTAGTACGAGTGAGTTAATTATTTTGTAATCCATAGAAAGGTACTAAAGTAATTAATTGAGAATACTGGACGTACGTTTAAACTTGTGAAACTGAACCAATTCAAAACCCCTCGTGTCACTTGCTTTTTTTTTTTTCTTTTTTTACATTTTCATACTACATACAATTAACTTACTTGAATTTAGTCCACAAATTCACAATAACAAACTCATACTACTCGCTATATACGAACAATCGAAAAAGTGGGCATACTTTACGTGTACTAAATTCCCCCCCCCCCCCCCCCCCCCCCAACTCCCCTCTTGAGTATTTCGGATCAATAGACTCTTCCATCTGTATCAGAGCCTCGTGCCCTTGATTGCCTAACAACATAGAGACTTATCCATTCGTTTTTATTTCTTTATTTTGTCTCACTATAGCCTACGTGTGAATTGGACTTTAAGTACCCAAAAGCTCTCGTCTTTGATGGGGCGAACTATGGTCTTTGGAAAAACATGATGATACAATATCAAGGAACATGATTGGGATTGTTGAAAGATAATACAAAACGGCCCAAATAAAATTTTGGTTGCATCTTCCAGTGGCACTACCTATGAGAAAAAAAAGATAACGACAATATTGAGGTTGACTACAAAAAGGCTGAGAAAAAATTGAAAGACATGACGTTACTACAAAACGACATGATTGCAACCGAGCTTGATCGTTTCTCGTCTTGTAGTATAGCCAAGGAAATATGGGATGGACTTAAACTAGCTTACGAAAAAGTATGAAGTTTTCACGATGGAGAAGAATGAATCAATTAATAGCATGTCTGCACCTTTCTCAAGTATCACAAATGAACGTAGAAAACTTGGCAGGAAGTTCGAATCTGAGGATTATCATAAAAAAGATTCTTAGGAGTCTCTTTAAGAGATGGTAACCTAAGATCACTGCGATTGAAGAAGCAAGAGACCTTACTCATCTTACTTATCAAGAACTTATAGGTTCACTCATGCCACATGAGCATTTGCTCGATAAAATTGACGATGAATCTAGCAAAGGAAAGACTATGGTTTTGCAAGTTAGGGATGGTGAGTCCGGTGTTGAAATGAAACCGTCCTGTTTGCTAGACGTTTTAAAATGACACTCTTCAAAGGAAAACAATCAAAATCGAACAAAATAAAACCTTCAATAAAAAATCTAATGAGTCAAAATGTTCATTTACCAAAAGAGGATGCTTCAAGAGTGGAGGGATTGATCATATGATCAAGGACTGTCCCACTTGGACGAAATTCAAAACAAAACAAAAAGAGACAAGACTAAAACGGAGTTCAAGCAAGTGATGTTGGCATCTTGCTGGGGCGAACTCAACACTGAAGATGACGAAGAATCTGTAGATGGGGAGGTTAGAAATATTTCCTTGAGCAACTTAGTCTTTCCCTAATTTCTGATAGCGATGATGATGGCAACAACTCAAGATCGGAATTTTCTCTGCTAAGAGAATCAGATTTGGACAGTGAAGATGAAGAGGTGGTTGTGAATGAAAATAATCAGTAGTACCTTGATAGTTCATTTTCTTGGCACATCACGGAAAATAAGATTATGTTTCTTTCAATCAAAACAATCAAAGGCATATCCTCTTCTCATGCTATTAGTGATGTTTATTCGGTAAGTGGTCTCAAGAACAACCTACTGAGTATATCTCAATTATGTGACAACGAAAACAAAGTTATTTTTTATTCACATCTGTCGTATCATAATCGAAGGAATTAGTAGTGTTCTACTAAAAGGTCATCGCAAGAGAAATGTTTATATGGTAGATTTAAATGTTGTTCCTACTAACTCTTTTACATGTATAACATTGGATGATCCGTGCTTATGGCATAAAATATTTGGTCACATTAGCTCTCTTATTTTGAATATGCTTAAAAGACGGGACTTGGTTGAAGGCTTGCCCAAAATCATGTTTGATCAAGAAAAGATGTGTGACACATGTGCACGCTGTAAACATGAAAGATCGTATTTCAAACAAAAAAGAGTGGTAAGCACGAATCAGGCCCTTGAATTAATTCATATGGACTTATGCGGTTCGATGAAGGTAAGAAAAAGAGGTGTTTCCAGGTATGTCTTTGTACTAGTTGATGACTACTCTAGGTATGTATGGCCTATATTCCTACATTCAAAAGATTAATCTTTTGATGAATTTGTGTGTCTTATGAAACTTGTTCAAAACAAATACAAGTCTAATCTTGTTTCCATTCGTACTGATCATGGCACCGAATTTGATAATCAAGCCTTTATAGAATATAGTAGAGTTAATGGTGTAGAACATAATTTTTCTGCACCACGAACTCCACGAAAAAATGGTGTTGTTGACCGTATGAATAGATCCCTAGAGGATATGGCTCATACTATGCTTCTTTGTAGTGGACTACCTCGCAACTTCTGGGTTGAGGCAATAAGTACCTCACGTTATTTACATAACCGTGCTATGATAAGACCCATTTTGAAGAAAACCCCTTATGAACTCCATTGAGGTCGTAAAACTATCATATCCCATTTCCGGTGCTTTGGGAGTAAATATTTTGTTCAGGACAATGGCAAAAATAGGTTGAGGAAAATTTACCCTAGGAGTCATGAGGCTATTTTTATTGGTTATTCTGATCATATTAATGCTTATAAGGTATTTAACATAAAAACTTTATGCATTGAAGAAAGCGTTCATGTTATATTTGCAGAAACTTATTATTTTGATTAGCTCGTACATGATGTAGAAGAAGATGAGACTAAACTGAACTTTCAACTATCTAGAAATGATCCACCAGAAATTGGATAAAAAAGAAAGGGTTTTTCTATGATGTACCCCTATGTTTTTCCAGATTCTACGATATACCCTCGGTTTTTCAAAATCACACAAGATGCCCCTAAACTTAATAAATTGTTCTACAAATACCCTAAATGCTAAAATTTTACAATTCTAACTATTATATTTTGGTGATTTTAGTTTATTATTCATTAAGAATACATGTAACCATCAACAAAATCCTTATTTACTCATCAATATACAATTTTTTGTGACAATATGTAACCATTAAAAAACTCAAATTTGGATACTTGGGGTATCTTAGACAATAATATGGGAGTTTAAGGGTATATTAGATGTTTCATAAAAATCGAGGGTATATGTTAGAATCCGAGAAAATACAGGGGTACACGATAGAAAATCCCAAAAAGAAAAGAAAATTGAAGGGACGACGAACTTGAGATTGCATCAAATGACAAAGAAAAGAGAGCTAAAGTTACAGTTGATGATACTATAACTTTTTCTCAAAACAAGGGATTGGATACCAAAGTTATAGCTTTTGAACCTATAACTTTAAATTTAAATCAGAGTAGTGAATACTGAGTTATAGCTTATTCTACTACAACCCCATGATAGAATTGAGGGGGAACAACTCCTGATTCCGAACCATTTGAAGCATCAACCTCAACTTCAAATGATGAAGTTCCTGAAGTTTCTAAGAAGTGGAAACATAAATTATCATCCAATAAATTATGTCCTTGGTAGTATAAAGAAGGACGTTCAAAGTCGAAGATCATTGAATAATTTTTGTTCATTCTATTCATTCCTCACTACCATTGAACCTTAAAATATTAAAGAAGTATTGCAATAATTTGAAAGTAACAAAATTTGTCACTTAGTTCCTAGACCAAGGGACGATTGGTTAATGGCACAAGATTGGTTTCAAGAAACAACTTAGAGGACACAAGATTCATTGTGCGAAACAAGGCTAGATTGGTTGTTCAAGGATCCAATCAACAAGAAGAATTCGACTACGACGAAACCTTTGCTCTCGTTGCTCGATCTGAGGCTATTAGATTGTTAATTGAATTTGCAGCTCATAAAGAGTTTACATTATTTCAAATGGACGTTAAGACTGCATTTCTTAACGGATATTTGGAAGAAAAAGTATTTGTGGAGCAAGCCCCCGGAATTCTAGAGAGCAAATTTCAAAACCATGTTTTCAAATTATATAAAGCACTATATGGTTTGAAACAAGCTCCAAGAGCTTGGTACGACAGATTATCAAAATTCTTACTTCAAAGTGACTTTAATAGAGGATTTGTCGGCAATACCTTAATTTTGAAATCCGAGAGTTCAGATTTATTAGCTATTCAAATATAAATAAATTGTATCTATTTTTCTGAACTGATGACCTTAAAATTTGAAGTGAGTATGATGGGAGAACTCAAATTCATTCTTTATTTAAAAATTCAACATACTAGTGAAGGCATCATGATTAATCAACAAAAATACATCAAATAGCTAATCTAGAAATTTGGTATGGAAAATTCTCTATGACTACTTCAATGGTCATGGATAAGAAATTAAACAAAGATAAGATGGTAAGTTTGTCGAAGAGATAACTTATCGAGGTATGATTTACTCACTTCTCTATTTAATTGCGAGTAGACCAGATATTAGGTTTAGTGTGTGTGTGTGTTTGTGCTTGGTTTCAATCTTGCCCTAAAGAAGCACACATGGTTGCAGTTAAGAGAATTTTGAGATATTTAATTGGTACGTCTAAATTATACCTATGGTATCCTCTCGATTGTAATTTTCATTATAGCTTATTCAGATGCATAATATGCAGGTTGTTCACTTGATAGAAAAAGTACGTCTGGCATCGCTACGTTTGTTGGACCATGCATAATATCAAGGGGGTCAAAGAAACATAATTCAGTCGCCTTATCTAATGCCGAGGCTGAATATATTGCTGCTTCAATGGTATGTTCTCAAATACTTAGGCTTAAGCAACAATTATTTGGTTATGGTGTGAATGTTTGTTGCGTTCCAACTTTATGTGATAATAAGATTGCTATTATTATTTCCAAAAATTATGTGCAACACTCGCGTACAAAACACATTGATATTCTACACCATCTCTTAAGATACCAAGTAGAAAAAGGGAACACAAGACTTGAATTCTATAGTACTAAATAACAATTGGCTGATATTCTGATAAAGGCATTAGCAACATAACCTTTTGAGAATTTGCGGTAGAAAATTGGTTTAATCGGTGACATATAAATATATCATAAAATTCTCTTACTTTTACGACTGACTAGATTTGGACGACATTGTACGACTGTATCCGTATTTTCCGCTGCAAGAATATTTACGTTAAAATATTTTATTACATTACGAGAATATTCCGTTTGGTGTGTATTTGTATTATGTGTGAAAATATAAACCAATTTCCCATCACAACAAAAACTACCAAATCTCTGCAACCTAAAAAGTACAAAATTCTATACTTATCATATACCTTAAAAGTCAAAATATACCCTGAATATATAAACCAAGTTCCCCTCACAACAAAAATAAACCACTCACCTCACGCCGTCCTACACTCATCATGTACCCTAAAAGTCAAAACTTTACAACTAGCATAAATACCTTCTTCGTTCATCACATCATCATCACTTCTTCTCTCCTCCTCAAAAATCTCCCTCACTCAAACTCTCACAACTCTCAAAACAATCATCATCAATATGGCAACCAAACCCTCAACCCGTGTCCCCACTCGATCAATCACCAAGACCCACTTGCCCAAACCACCATGCACCACCACTAAACCCGACGCCTCTTCCCCTCCAAACCAAACAAACCCAAAACTCATTAATCCTGAGTATGACCTTGGGGAACTCAATACGATCTATAAACGTCGAAACTCGACTGTAACAACCCGAAAAGTACCCAATTTTTCTAGTAAAATATCTTACGAGTACTTTTCAGCAAAACTTGAATTTTAAAATAGAATTTATAGTTACGAGTCGTATTTTGAAATTCCGAGTTCGTATTTGGAATTTCTGAGAGATTTCATGAAAATCCCGTTTTTAGTCATCTTTGACTTTTCTTGACTTTTAAGTCGTCTTTGACTTTTCTTGACTTTTTAAAGTCGTCATTGACTTTTCTTGACTTTTAAGTCGTCATAAACTTTTCTTGACTTTTAAGTCATCTTTGACTTTTCTTGACTTTTAAGTCGACTTTGACTTTCGTTGACTTTTTCCCGACTCGCCTTGTAATTTTGAAGACCGAAATTTTATTTAAAAAAATAATATTTTTAATTTATTTTTATTAAGATTTATTAGGATTTATGATAATTTAATATAATTATTTTGAATTTATTCGGAATTAAAGAATAACTTTTACGGTTTTAACCCGAACGTCATTTAACTATTCCCGAGTCATCGTAAATCCCGAAACAAACCCGAAACCCGACTTTGGCATGAGTCACACGCCATGTCATCCTTTTCCACTCACTTTTGGATATTTTCATTATTTTGATTAATCTAATAATAATATCTTAGATATTTATTACTTTATCGATCCGTCAACGAAAATTACGCAAACCGTTTACAAAACAGACCCGATTCATCTCAAACCACACGGCTCCTTTCTCCTCTCTTAGGCCTTGATATTTTCTTTCTTTTCATTACAATAACATAATATCTAGATATTTAGTTTAATTAACTTAATATCTAATTAATTACCGTAATATAATTATTAAACCCGAGTCAATTCCGTAACAACAATTTCAAAACCCGACTCATTATTTCTCTATAAACACACGGCCCAATCCTCCCATTACTCACTAACAACTTTTCATTTTACAATAAATCAAATTAAGATCTAATTAATCGTTCTTCATCGTTCTTCATTCGTTCTTCGTTGTTCTTCATTCGTTCTTCGTCGTTCTTGAGCAAAATCGTCATAAAACCTTCATTTCTTATTCAAATCCGTCCTAACTTATATTTCTAGAATCTCCTCTTCGCTCTCCATCTTCAAGTACGGTTTATTTTCAATTCCGACAAAATCGTTTTTAACACTTTAATTATGGAAAATCAAGTTTTAATTCTAACAATATTATTCTTGTCATTTCTTATAAGGGGAAGATTTTGAAGACGAGTTTGGTGACTCGTATATTTTGGGTGAAGATTAGTAGACGGGTTTTTCTTTACTTCTTATTTTGGTGCTACTTGATTTTGCTAGCTAAGGTAACGATTCCGAGTTACTCGACGAATTAATGTTACATAGCCTTTGTTTCTTTGGTTTTTGGTTTATCTTTTGTTTTTGTTCATGTTAGTGTTATTTATGGATTTTTGGTAGTAACATGATAAGTAGTCATTTTTATTATGTTGTATGAATTTATGACATGTTTAGTCTTCTTGACATATTTCTATGATTTGTTCATAATCATGATTTTTGTATGGATGGTTGTTAAAATGGTTGTTTGATAATTAAAACATGTTGGAATTTATTTGGTGTTTGTTGTTGATTGAACCGTGTATGAAGGCTGGAAAAACCAGCCCAAACCAGCCCCAAACCAGGCCGGTTCAGGCCGGTTCAGGCCGGTCCAGCCCGGTCTGGATTGGTCCGGATTTGGTCCGTTGGTTTTGTGTCGATGTTTGATTGTTTTGTTGTTGTTTTGACGGGTTTTAAATATGTTAAACATGCGGGAAAATATTAAGAAACGGTTTTAGAATTTTAATCAAAATAGCCCAAACCAGGCCCGTGGGCCCAGTCCAGGTCCGGTTTGGTCTCGGCCCAAAATCAGCCCGTGGGTCCCTCTTTGGACTTGTGACGGTTTTTGAGTTATGTTAATTTATCGTGTTTTGTAATATTTAGCAAGTGGGAAATTTTAATAAGTAAATTATTTAATTAAAAGTATTTTTCATAAAATTATTATTTCTCACATGTTAGAAATTATAATACGAGATCGTAGTTTAATTGGATATCCTTTAAGTCAAACGGGTTTTTTGTAAGATTTAATAATTCACATGTTAGAAGTTTTAATAAAATAATATGTAATGAATATGATGATTTTTGTGTTCAAGTCTAATTGGTAAAGACTCTGTTTCTAGCCGGTTTGACCAAACGGGTTTGGTCAAACTAAGATCTAGTCAGCCCTGTTTTGACTGATGACCCGTCGCGGGACTCGGGTCGGGGGTTTGTCTTCAGGTAAGGTTTTATTTAATGAATGATTGAATGAGCCTTAGTAGATATGAGGCGATATGATATTTGAATATGATTTTTATGCAATTAGTCACATGATAGGAAGTTTATTTCCCGTGACTGTTTGATTGTATGATATGTGTCGTGTTGACTAAGTACCCATAGAGAATTATGAGTATATGGCGTCTTGACCATTCTAATTCTAAATGAGTAGCTTGGACCATGACATTGATAGGCCATACTATCTTTAACGACATTACGGAGTTTGTCGCTTGATAGCTTTTTGTGTCCCCGGCTTGGTGGGTTTATATCCAAGTCGGGGCATGGCTGCCATTGTTTCCACTTTGGGGAATGGAGCCAGCTTAAGTACTAGCCAACCCTTTGGTGGATCTCCTTAGGGGTACTCATGTGATGAGTCTTGGGTGCGATGTTTTTCCTCACTTCTCTGGGTCTGCGCAGTCTAGGATTAGGGTAGAGTTGTATCTTGGCCATGTTATTAGGGTAACCTCTGAGCTAAGATATGTGCTTTGGATCTGGGCCATGTTTTAAAGGTAACCGCTGAGCCCAGATGTGTGCTTGGTATTTGGGCCATGTCATTAGCGTGACCGCTGAGCCTAAATATTTAAGTATATCCTACCTCGTGGTATAGACTTGAGTTACAGAAGTCTTCTATTGACGTCACTAAGAACTTGTGCATGTTTGTAGAAGTATTGGTCTTTCATGTTTGTATGATTCTATGAATCTTAGAAGGTGAGATGCAAGCCGGCTAAGGTTGATAGAGTTTGGATTACCGGTTGGTAACTGATTCACATGATATTATGTTTGATTAGGGTTTGAGTGTATCATGGCCATGTTTTAAAGGTAACCTCTGAGCTAGCATACCAGCTTCCCTACCTCGTGTTATAGATTAATAACGGTTTCACATGATAGCTTTCATATGATAGGTTATATGTTAGTTAATTGTGTCATAACATGAAAAGCATATCATATATGTTTAAGTTTTGTATTTTCCATATACATTGCTTTTATGTTATTCATGTTTCATTAAACTCGACATTTCGTGGCTGGGAGAACTCGGAGTTACTCCCCACTGACTGTGGCTTCCGTGTTTATATTTAATGCGGTTGGCAGGTTTGTGATGCATACTTGGGTACATTGACGAGCTAGCGAGCGAAGTATTTCCCTTGGACCTATATTCGGTTCTTAGGATTGTATATTATTATACACTCTTTTATTTCCGTATTTATACGGGAGATATGTCTCCCGTTTAGGATAATTCTTATGTATAATATTATTTCCTTTTTGTTATGAACCTTTTTCTTTAAGACACCTTTGTTATGATGAATATATTTAATAGTAGGTTCCGGTTTTAAAATTTACCGATTTTCACTCAAGTGAACCTATTAGAAACGTATTCTCATCTTTTATTTATTTAAATTATTTTTTTTCTTTCCGCAAATTTGAGGGTGTCACAGTTGGTATCAGAGCATTTTTTGCTCCCGACGCACGTTTGTGTACCCTAGTATAAATAACTTGACCTTAATAAAATAATAAACTTGTGAGATAGAATGGTAGGATGGGTAGATTAGGATTTATGTTGTAGTCTATTTTGTTTATGCTAATTGTTAGGAGTAACTTAATTTGTTTTGTTTCTTATGAAGATGGTTGGACCTCGAGTAGAAGAGATCTGTGTTACCTAGAAGGAGTATCCTCTACCGAAGATTTGAAGATTTACAAGCCTAATTAAAGTGTATTCCTTCTTCATCTATGAATTCTCTCGTCCATATTGTATTAAGCTCTCTTCCTTCTATCTAGGTGCTTCTCTGTCTTCCAACCTATTTGCCTCTTGAAAATTTCTCTTGATAGTTCCTCTATCTTACCATTGGTATCCTTACCTCCCTCTTGTAACATTTTTCTGGATGTCATAACCATCGGTTTGTGGTATATTATACTTAGTCGGAAGAACTTTGTATCTTGTGGAATATTAGTGTTAGTTAGAATGAACTTGGGATTTGAGGAAAATGGTATAGATCTAATTTCACCCTATGGTGGTGAGAGTTGGTACCTTGAGGGGGAAGTTTCGAATATGGTACCTAACCATCCTATTAAGCTAGTTTCATGTTTAGATGATTATAATGATTTGAGGATAAACTTAGGATGAAACTATCCTAGTGGTTTTAGACTATGAAAGCTTAATGTTACAATATCGTTTTGAGGATCGAAATAATCATAATGATAGTTTGTAGTTGTGGTTAGAAAGTTGAGTGATTTCTTTAAATGTTACTTGGGAATTTGTGGTCGTTAAATGTTGGACCCTAACGGAAATAATTTCCTTGTGGAATTTTTGGATTTGGATGACCAAACTTGAGGAATATTGTTATAAGCGAAAACCGATGTATTGAGAGTTTGAAGGAACTAAATAAATTGATTTACGGTCGCATTGCCCTTTGATTGGCAAAAGTGAAGTAAAATGAGACTGTGTGACTAATCTCTTTTGAGGATTTGTGTTTTAACTTTTGAAGATGAGAAAGTTCATTGTTAATAACTTAGGATAATGAATTTTTGAATAAATTGGATTAAAGGATTTCATAGTAAGTCCTTTACTTTGAGGTTGTTAGCGGTCTTGTTTCCCTAATTATAAATATTTTGATGGTAATTTCCAATAAGAGTTTTGATGGACCTTAGAAGATTTTAATTGAATTTAAATAATTGGGAGTTGTCACTCGATGTGTCATGCTTATGAAATAATTTGGTAGGAATCTGATGATTGAAAATGTTGAGGATTATTGCACTCTCTTGAGGACTAGTTTACTTGTACAGTTAGTGTTGTCGAGTTGCGATCGACATTTGAATTGTCATAGATGGAAGATAGTTTTGTGATTCATTCCTCTCTTTTCCCTCAAATTGATCCTTACTCAATCCGCTACTTTTCAATCCTTTTCCTTTTTAGTCCTTTTTAATCGTTTGGGCGTACCTCCTATTATCACGATTTGTGATTTCGATGTTCGAGTCGCTCTTCGTTCGTGTAATGTCTTCTTGTTGTGTTTCTATCCTTGAGAAAACTTTCAAAATCTCCTTCTTTCTTTCCTCTTTCTATTCGATTTATTCTTTCGAATATTCCGTTCCTTCTATCGAATATCATCTTTTATAGATAGATTATTAGAAGCTTTAGTTAGAAATTTTAAACATAGATAGTAGAGTTATTACCTTTACTATAAAATTTTGAACTAAAAGCTTTTGGAAATATTTTATGATTTCAAGTATTTTACCGTCAAGGAGTGTTGAGACTCGTTATTGGAGACGTTCGATAACTAGTTTTCTCATTTATTGATGCAAAAATGTATCTTTTAAAGTCTTTGACTTGGAACGTCGATGTTCTTAAACTGCAGATGAGAACCTTCCGTTCCATTGATAAGACCCTGTATTTTTAATACAAGTATATTTTTAACAATTTTGAGATAGACCTACATATATGTTACTTTCCTTCTTCTAAGTTTCGAGGACGAAACTTTTTAAAAGGAGGGGTGATTGTAACAACCCGAAAAGTACCCAATTTTTCTAGTAAAATATCTTACGATTACTTTTCAGCAAAACTTGAGTTTTAAAATAGAATTTATTGTTACGAGTCGTATTTTGAAATTCCGAGTTCGTATTTGGAATTTCTGAGAGATTTCATGAAAATCCCGTTTTTAGTCATCTTTTGACTTTTCTTGACTTTTAAGTCGTCTTTGACTTTTCTTGACTTTTTAAAGTCGTCATTGACTTTTCTTGACTTTTAAGTCGTCATAAACTTTTCTTGACTTTTAAGTCATCTTTGACTTTTCTTGATTTTTAAGTCAACTTTGACTTTCGTTGACTTTTTCCGACTCGCCTTGTAATTTTGAAGACCGAAATTTTATTTAAAAAACTAATATTTTTAATTTATTTTTATTTAGATTTATTAGAATTTATGATAATTTAATAAAATTATTTTGAATTTATTCGGAATTTATAATAAGGTTTTACGGTTTAAACCCGAGCATCATTTAACTATTCCCGAGTCATCGTAAATCCCGAAACAAACCCGCAACCCGACTTTGGCATGAGTCACACGCCCATGTCATCCTTTTCCACTCACTTTTGGGATATTTTCATTATTTTGATTAATCTAATAATAATATCTTAGATATTTATTACTTTATCGATCCGTCAACTGAAATTACGCAAATCGCTTGAAAAACAGACCCGATTCATCTCAAACCACACGGCTCCTTTCTCCTCTCTTAGGCCTTGATATTTTCTTTCTTTTCATTACAATAACATAATATCTAGATATTTGGTTTAATTAACTTAATATCTAATTATATCTAAT